>JAVYIG010006061.1:0-125025 GCA_035222895.1 Strongylocentrotus droebachiensis
TGTGACGCCATGCCTCACTATTTATCAATTGCTTTATATATTTTTATCCCATTAATTTCCCTCTTTATCCCCAAAACTTGATTTCCCATGCCTTTGCCCAGGTTATATGATTTGTATCGTATTGCGGGCATGACATTTCACAAGATCTTTTATAAACTTTGTAGAATTGAAACTATTTTCAGAATATTGTATATTCATAATTATTGACTATTATAAATAAATTTAGAATTCACATTTTTCATAATTTACCTGAAAACAATTACTCCTATATTAGATTATTAGTGCATCCAGACAAAAACATATTATTATCAATATGACTTAGATGCTGGTGTTAGGAGATGAGATTCTCAAGGGAAAGTGAGAATGTATATTACCAATAGAAAGAAAACAATAAGAGGATAACGAGGCAATGACGTCAGGCGCGGATCCAGGGGGGCCGAGCGGTCCTTGCCCCCCTCCCCCCCCCCCCCAAAAAAAAAAAGAGAGAGAGAGAGAGAGAGAGAAGGAAAAGAAGGGAAAGAGGAGAGAAAGGGAAAGAAAGAAGAGGAAGAAGAAAAGAAAAAGGGGGAGGGGAGGAAAAGATCGGGGTTGAAAGGGCCTTGCCTCCCAGGCTGTTCCCCCCTCCCCCCCCCAAAAAAAAAAGAGAGAGAGAGAGAGAGAGAGAGAGAGGAAGGAAAAGGGAAAGAGGAGAGCTAAAAGGGAACAAAAAAGAGGAAGAAAGAAAAGAAAAGGGTGAAAAAAGGGAAGATCAGTTGCTGTTAATCCCGCCAACAAGGTGCGGAGCGGGATGGGGGCCGAAAGGCCCTTGCCCCCACCCCCCCGGTCACCTATAAGAGAGAAAAGGAAGGGAAGGGAAAGGAAAAGAGGAGAGAAAGGGAAAGACAAAACAAGAAAAAGAAGAAAGGTAGGGGAGATCAGTTGCGATTTTTTCCCGCCAACAAGGTATAACGGAGGGGGGGGGGCACTGGTGTACTGATAGGGGGGCGGGGCAGCTTGGTGGAAATAACATTCAAACGTGCTTTATTTCTAATTCCATAACGGTGGTTTACAAATAATGCTAAAATGACATAATTTTCCGAGATTTGTCCTCACTTTTTAGTAAATTATCTATATTTTTGTATGCGTTTGTTGGAAAATGACAAATTCCTAAATTTACAGCCAGGCAAGAAATATGCTTCTTGAGGTGCCTACATGTCAGGGCGCGCGGAACGGCAGGGATCGGGAGCCTCGAGCCCCCCACACACACACTTAACAAAAGAGTATATTAAAGAGAAATAGAAAGAAAGGGAGTAAGAAAGAAAGAATGGTTAACTGCCAGTGGCACAAAATAATAGATTTCACCCTGGATTCCACCTAGGGCCCTAAGGCGGGCCCTTAGTTGCTCATCTGACGGTGATATATTGCCTTAAACCCCTGAGCTTCCGGGGCCGGGGTGGGGCAGTGGGGGCGGTCCTCCCTTAAACGCTGGCCCCAAAAAACAAAAAAATAACAGAGGGGAGAGAAAAGGAAAAGGACGTAGGAAGAAAAAGGAGCAGACAAAGAAGATTTTTGAAGGAATAAAATAAGAGTCGAGAACGGTACAACGAATCGTCTTCTTTCTATAATGATTTAATGAAACGTAAAAGCTTCCGCGCTTCGCGCAGGAGGGGGGGGGACTGAATTTAGACGAGGATTAAAAGACGAGAACGGTACAACGAATCGTCTTCTTTCTCTAATAATTTATTGAAACGTCAAGCTTCCGCGCTTCGTGGAGGAGGATGGGGGAAGCTCGCCCGTCCCTGTACCCACCCCCTATGACGTGACTGCTGGTCACCATTACGTACCAATATTTGGCTCGCATAATTTCAAATTTGGGCCCCCCCCCCCTAAGAAATCCTGGATCCGCGCCTGAATGACGTCACAGACTCATGAGTGAGTACTAGTTATCCGATTTTGCAAACTTTTAGTTTGATTGGTTTGTTATTAATTTTTGAAGTGGACTTGCCCTTTAAGTCCATACAACCCCTCTCTGTCGATTCCTTCCTTTGCTGTGGGTTAGGGACATGGTACATCAGCTCCTAGATGTCAACGCTGTTACACCCCACCGCCCCCCCCCCCCGTGAAACACACACTACTTGAACGAAAGTTGTCGGTAATATGTACTTGCACTACGTGGTCAGACTGATGGGGGGGGGGTTCGCGTTTCAGGGTCGCTATTCATAACATGGGTTGAGGGTCGCTTTTCTTAAACAATTAAATGAAAATTAAATTAGCAATAAACAAAATGATAATAAGAAAGCGAAATAATGGATAGGGAACCCCCCACGGCTCTGGCGTAGGCGCAGGGGGGGGGAGTCGCCACATGGCCCCGAATATTTGTAGAAAACATTTATTGAAAACGTACATTTCTGAACAAATAAAGAAAAAAGGCGTGCCCCAATAATGTACGCGACCCATCATCCTGCCCCTCCCCCCCCCCCAAAAAAAAAAAAAAAAAATCATTACGACCACGCTGTGCCACCCTCCTCGCAGTATTCCCTTGGTACGAGTAAACAGCGGGGGCTAGGGTACGTCGCCGCCCCCAAGAAATAAAAAAACACACAAAGAAAATGCAATAAATTATCAATAATTCATTGCATTTGGCCCCGACCCCTAACAAAACAAAATTCTCTATGTGGGCATGCCTTGAACCATAATGCATGGTCTACATTATTATGAGAACAGTTTCATTATCAAATCGAATACACATCATATTCATACCCAATATGGTGATCAGGGGCGTCGCTATACCTTTTTCAGTGGGGGGGGGGGGGGTGTAGAGGCCAACGATAAACGACAAAACTAGCCACCAATTACCGACAAAATTAAATTTCCAATATCTACAAATTTAACCCTATAAACCCGGGGCCGAAGGCTAAATTGTTTTTCCTATGGACTATCTATAGTACTTGCGTATGCGCAAATGGTCATTTTCCACGACGACACAAAAATAATATACGAATTATTTCGTCAACTTAGTCAGTATTCATAGCTATATATTTTAATGCAGACACGGAGCTAGGATCTTATTTTAGGGAGGGGCGGTAGTGAGCAAGCGAATCACTTAAAGGGCGCGGGGGTGTGGGTGAAAGGCCTCCCGCGCGAAGCGCGGAACTTAGACGTTTCCTTGAATTATTAGAGAAAGCAGACGATTCGTTGTACCGTTTTCGACTCTTAATAAGCCCTAATTGTCTGAATTCAGTTTCCCCCTTTAGCGCGAGGCGCGGAAGCTTTGACGATTCATTAAAATATTAGAGAAAGAAGACGTTTCCGTTTTACCGTTTTCGACTCGTCTAAATGAAGTTTTCCCCTTCCGAGCAAAGCGCGGAATTTTTGGCGTTTCATCACAATATAGAGAAAAGAAGACGATTTTCGTACCGTTTTCGACTCTTATTAAGCCCTATTCATCTGAATCCAGTTTCCCCCTCTCGTGTGAAGCGCGGAAGCTTTGACGTTTCATTAAATTATTAGAGAAAGCAGACGATTCGTTGTACCGTTTTCGACTCTTATTAAGCCCTATATTCATCTAAATTCAGTTCCCCCCTCTCGTGTGAAGCGCGGAAGCTTAGACGTTTCCTTAAGTTATTAGGAAAATAAGACGATTTATTGTACCGTTCTCGACTGTTAATCCTTGTCTGAATGAAGTTTCCCCCCCTCCCGCGCAAAGCGCGGAAGCTTTGGCGTTTCATTAAAATAATTATTAGAGAAAGTAGACGATTCGTTGAACAGTGCTCGACTCTTAATCCTTGTCTGAATTCAGTTTCCTCCCGCGCAAAGCGCGGAAGCTTTGACGTTTCATTAAATTATGAGAAAAAGCAGACGATTCGGTGTACTGTTCTCGACTCTTAATCCTTATCTAAATTCAGTTCCCCCCCCCCACCCCCCGCGCGAAGCGCGGAAGTTTTGACGTTTCATTAAATTATTAGAGAAAGAAGACGATTCGTTGTACCGTTTTCGACTCTTAATAAGCCCTAATTGTCTGAATTCAGTTTCCCCCTTTAGCGCGAAGCGCGGAAGCTTTGACGATTCATTAAATTATTAGAGAAAGAAGACGGTTCCGTTGTACCGTTCTCGACTCGTCTAAATGTAGTTTTCCCCTTCCGAGCAAAACGCGGAATTTTTGGCGTTTCATCACAATATAGAGAAAGAAGACGATTTCCGTACCGTTTTCGACTCTTATTAAGCCCTATTCATCTGAATTCAGTTCTCCCCTCTCGCGCAAAGCGCGGAAGCTTTGACGTTTTCTTAAATTATTTGAGAAAGGAAGACGATTCGTCGTACCGTTTTCGACTCTTATTAAGCCCTATTCATCTGAATTCAGTTTCCTCCTTAAGCGCGAAGCGCGGAAGCTTTGACGATTCATTAAATTATTAGAGAAAGAAGACGATTCGTTGTACCGTTCTCGACTCGTCTTAATGAAGTTTTCCCCTTCCGCGCGAAGGGCGGAATTTTTGGCGTTTCATCACAATATAGAGAAAGGAAAACGATTCGTCGTACCGTTGTTGACTCTTAAACCTCGTTTGAATTCAGTTTCCCCGAAAATTTAAAACCTCTAATTTCTTTAGCTGATATTATAGGAAAGTGAAACTTCGAGAAAATACAAGTATAGTAGTTGTCGTCACTCTCGCAGTCGTCACAGCGGATAAAAAGTCACAGTTCGTAGGGAAAAAAACTTGTCGGCCGACCGACAATATACATCTCACCGACTTCAAACTTCTGCATTGATATAATATAGTACACGAGGATCGAGCAAGAATACCGACACAGCTAGCTGACCCGACACAGCAACATATTTACCCGTGTCTTTCTTGCTCCCTCGACGAGACGACTCCACCCAACAACCCCCTTCTCTCTTTTACTCCCACTCCTCCTCTCTCAGGCTCTTACCTCCCCTCTTTCCCCTCTCTTTCATCCCCCGTTTCTTTTCTTTCCCTTTTACTCTTTTTTCTTCTTTTTTTCCTTTTCTTTCTTTTCTTTTCTTTCCTCGATCTCCTCCCTCTTTTTCTTTTTTCTCTTTCTTTCTTCTCTTTTCTTTCCTTTCTTTTCCTTTCTTTCCTTTCTTTTCCTTTCTTTCTTTTCTTTTCCTTTCTTTTTTTCTTTGCTTTCCCTTTCCCTCTCTTTTTTCCCCTCCCCCTTTTCTCTTTTTTCCCGACGGCAGCGCAATTTTCCCGACAATATCCTGACAGGTGGGGGGGGTGTCGCACCCCGTACCCCCCCCCCCTTTGGAGACGCCCCTGGTGGTGATTCGTTATACCCTAACTCTGAATTAAACCTTCATTGTACCTAGACAATCTCATCTAAACGCGCTAATCTATTATCCTCTCAGATTTAGAAATAATAATACTAACATAGAAATATGCTGTATTCCTCCAGCACACAACATATACATAATCTCAGGTGTAAATATCGTTTTAGGAAAACGAGCTTATCAATCAATACTGCAATCTGCATGTGATTCACCTATAATTATTGCACTATTATTATGCTTCGACTACCCATATGACATATAACATAGAAATATAAAGGAATAATCATAAACTATATACAAGACAAGAATAGACTAAAGAATATTGATTGTCTCTAAGAAATGTGATAACTTCCACTTACGCAATATACAGCAATACATGTTGTATTATAAGCCAATCAACATCCAAACATCAACCCTTAAATACAATTAGGCCTATGGGATAATTCTGAGCAGGTTTATTCGATTGAAAACTACCAAATAATAATGGTCAGACAATTCCTTGTGCCAAGCAAATGCAAACTCTTCACAGTGTTTCCAACTTCTAATCTGAGCTCTTAAGCAAACATGCCTCCTATCACTAATCCCCCTGTCCTAGCCCAATGGAGAGTGTTGCTCAACAACACAACATTAACGAGAATATTGGGGAAGAAAGGGAGAGAAAGAGAGAGTGTGTGTGTGTTCCCCTACCACGGGTGAGGTTGACCTCTGTACAGACTGACCCAAGATAGATAAGGGAGAGATGGAAGAGGGGGAGAGATCTACTCTGTTGTTCCAACACTATGTATATACACTGGATCATGCACATTATCACAATGGCACTGTTGCATAGTATATCACCTAATTTGCAATTAGAGTAGGTTCTGAATGATAGATTTTAAATCTGGAAACTACCATTCATGATATTAGACTAACCTTTTCTTTATCAACCCTAGACTAGCTTTATAGTATTTACAAACTCTAATACTAGGTGGAGGATAAACGTTCATATAGCAGTTCGCTACCTCGTTTATAATTTGACATACTATTCTTTGCATCAGAAAGTTCCAACCTCAATGGAAGTACTCGTACAATGTATACTTCTTTTCTGACATAGAAATCAAAGTCGATACTTTTAAGAACGGTAAGAGTACCACGTGCGTCGATCACCACGTGCCCGGCACATTTTTGCTTGTCTGCGCTGCATGCACTCACCGTACACACACATTAAACTCCATATTAAACAAGGTATCTGATTGGTCGATCAATTCCAGACGCATGCGCAGTAAACAGCATCCGTCTGCAAAAGGGCACACGTGTGCTAATAAAGTAACAGGCGTGTGCTATCGCACCTTGCACGCGCCTGCTAAATAACAGGCGGTGATTGGTCAATTTAGCAGACGTGTGCCGCGTTCCATACGTCTGGGGCACGTGAATAAAGTCTCCAACGGCTTTCCATAACAAACTAGTACTCGACTCGTATGTACTGCGCGCGCGCAAAATGGTAACGGCATGAATGGAAGCAAGGACATAGACGTACTACTGTATCAAATTCGTCGATTTTCTACGTTTGATCAGGTAATTTTATTGATTTATCGTAATGAATAGTAATAGTGATAATATAATTTGGCTATTTCGTTGTCTGAAAATCTATCTATAGTTGGCAATCGCCAGGAAAAGTAGAATCTTATCCGCGTGATCGGTGAGTGGTGTCGTTATGAATGTGATCCCTGGCTGTATCCACACATAGGTGCATTACTATCCTGGCTGTGTATTAAAAGCTGTGCTATTGATTCTCAACATTTCAAACATCACTGTACAAAACTCATCTGATTTAATTAAAAATCGGTACTTTAGTGACGATTGATGACACGTAAATAGCAGTAAAATACAATTTGTTCTACTTTCCGATGTTAGAAAGAATAATTCAAGAATTAAAATTGTGAGTCCACTGCCAAACTTGCCGATCAGCCGCATCGGCATGATTGTGAGCATCCGTGTATTATGAGTGTATTGACTATTCATGTATTTAAATGCTGCCTATTAACACGTAGTGCAGTGCTAGAGGTCAATACGCATAATAGCATCGACTCTCTATGATTTGCTGGAGTGGCTGTATTCGTGTACATCATGTACATGTCAGATGTGCTGTGGTGTGAATCTTGTGTTTGTGCTTGTCTTGTGACATGGTTGAATACTTCAACTTTCCATGGTACTTAATTAATAGGTAGGCCGATGCATGGTCATGGACAAAAATTTATAACACAATTTGCATGATCGTAATATGTCGCTTTCATATTAACAGAAATAAGATTCTCTTCTGACATCTAGCTGTCTTCAATAAAATGACAGAGTCAAGCTCGGAAGTTGGAGATCATGAAATATTTTTGAAATAAATTTTTGGTTTTTATTTTTTCCCTCCCGGTCATCACGATCATACTAATGAGTATGACTTGTGTTATGTTCTTGTCTTGTGAACATGAAGAAGCACGCTGTTGACTGATATATTGGGTTTAACTCAGAAGGTTTATTCCGGCACTCGTTAAGTCAAGAGGCCATCTTGGAGTCTCTCTCGCGCGGCACAAGGTGGCGCTATATTCTACATTCATGTACATGTATAGCTAATACATTACATTCTTCCCCCTTTAAATGAAATTCACATGATAAAAAATCTAAAACAATGTTTTCAAAATAATTGTCTATCTTCATCCCTCAATATGTAAATCACATTTACTTTCCTGTAACTCTAAACCATTCTTAATCAATAGGCTTTAACCTTCTTTTTTTTCTTTTTTTTTTAATAACTAAATAACATATTTGATTCTTAATGAATCTGTTGAAACAATAAAATATACCTGTACACTGTAATAACATTGTATACTTGTCTTATTCACTTCTGTGTCTGGATGTATATGACATATTTTGTGAGTTTACCCTTAATATTATTCAACACAAAAGCAATATGATATGCAATATCATAAACAAGAATTTACTATATGATCAAACATAATTATTTGTATTTTCAAAATACTTATTATTTCCAATATAATTTTGACTGTTACAACTTACTGCCAAACACATGTATTTTGACTGTTACAACTTACTGCCAAACACATGTATTTTACCATAATGATATGCATTGATTTCGTTTCATTGCATAACTATCAAACTGCTGATTTGTTATGTATTACATGATATTTCTTCCTTTCTTTTATTGATATACAATAAAGTCATTGAACTTTGTAGGCATTCTCTTTTGCCTTGTAGACATTTCTCTTTCAGGTTGAGTTGTGTCTGTACTTGTTACAGTAGAAGATTTAGCTCTTGATGGGGTTTGTGCCAACTCTGCAAAAGAGTTTGGTGTACTTTCATTAAAAGTAGGAAACATGTTTTCTGACTGTACTTCAATTGGTGCTGGTGTTGTGATCAACTCTGGTTGGACATCTGGTTGATTGGTTGTTGTCAATTCCTCTGTAGGAGTTTGAATACCTTCACTTGCTGGGTAACAACCTCTGATGTGATCTATGTGACGTCTAACCACGCGACCATCCCTGAGCTCAATTAGATACATTGACGCATTAAGTATTTCACTCACATGTCCATGTAACCAAGTAGGTCCTGCATAGAAGTTCTTGACCAAGACACGATCTTGCACTCGGAAGTGTCTCTGCTTCGTCTTCAGATCAGACCTTTGCTTCATGGTACTTTGTCTCATTTTGACTGTCCTACTCAGATTTGGTCGAACCAAATCTAGTCGAGTACGAATCTTCCTCTTCATGAGTAGTTCACTTGGACTCTTTCCCGTGGTCTCCTGGGGCGTCACTCTGTACGTTAACAGAACTTTCTGAATTCTCATCTCCAGAGATGTTCCAGTCGTCTTCTTTACTCCTCTCTTCACAGTTTGAACTGCACGTTCCGCTAACCCGTTGCTCGAAGGGTGTTTAGGAGCTGTCTGGACATGTTCTATGTTGTTCTGCTGTAGAAATCCTGAGAACTCTTCTGAAACAAATTGTGTCCCATTATCACTCACAATAGTCTCTGGAATGCCATATGATGCAAACAAACGTCTCATCACAGTTACTGTTGCGGCTGCTGTAGCACGATTTACTCGGACTGCTTCGATCCATTTGCTATGTGCATCAACTACAATTAGCACTTCCTGACTCTCAATAGTGGCATAGTCTATGTGCACTCTACTCCAAGGCTTATCCGGAAACTCCCATGGGTGTATCGGTGCTGCTTGTGGAGTCTTTTGGTGCTCTTGACAAACTAGGCAACTTCTCACTTTGTGCTCGAGGCTCTTGTCAATACCTGGCCACCAAAAGTATGATCTTGCAAGTGACTTCATTTTCACAATCCCTGGGTGAGTTTCATGCAACTCCTGAATCAATGTTTCGCGCAACTCTTGATCTTCAGGAATCACTACCCTGTGACCCCACAGAATTATATCGTCCTCAATGCTCAACTCGTCTTTCTTTTGGATGTAAGGCTTGAAGGACTCATCCAAATGTCTTCGATCCGGCCATCCGGTTTGGATGTAGTTCTTCACTCTTGTTAGAACTTGATCTTTTCGGGTTTTGCACTTGATTTCCTCTGCATCAACTGGTCTCACATCAATGTCTTCCAAGAGGTTGACTACGGTAGGGATTTCGTCTAAGTCGTCGAGATCCTCCCTTGACCATTTGGCTTTGTCAGTACCTGCCATCGGTAAACGAGACAATCCATCTGCGTTGCAGTGTTTTTTTCCTTCTTTGTACTCTATGGCATAGTCGTACGCGGTCAAGATCATTTGCCATCTTGCTACTCTTGCTGAAGCCATTGTGCTTGCCGGTTTTGGTCCGAACAGACCAAGGAGGGGCTTGTGGTCTGTTACTATGGTGAATTCTCTTCCATATAGATATCTGTGAAACTTCTTGAGGCCATATATGATAGATAGTCCTTCTTTTTCATATTGCGCATAGTTCTTCTCACTTGCTGATAGCGTTCTTGAGGCGAAGGCAATCGGGCGTTCCTGACCATCAGCATCTCTATGACTGATCACGGCTCCTAGACCATATGGACTGGCATCCGTCTGCAACAGGAGAGGCTTCCTCGTGTCGTAATGCGTCAACACACTTTGACTCTGAAGCAATTTCTTTGACTTCTTAAATGCCCTCTCTGGTTCTTGCCCCCATTTGAATTTTGGGTCGGCTTCGTCAGGACTCCTTCTCTTCCTTCCCTTTGTCTTTGGCGTGACGTACTCTGCTTTCAATAGTTCTGTCAGGGCTGCTATCTCCGTCGTGAGATTGGGTATGAACTTCCTATAATATCCTAGGAGTCCCAAATACGCTTGAAGCTGCGTCTGATTGACAGGCCTCGGTGCCTCTCTGATGGCATCTAACTTCTCTTGGAGTGGGCCGATACCATCTTTGTCCACTTTGTGTCCCAGATACTGGACTGACTGCTTGAGGAATTCACATTTTCCTTTCTTTAAGCGAAGTCCACTGTTCTGTAGTCTTTCAAGGACTCGTTCAAGGTTGTTGAGGTGTTCTTCTTCTGTTTTTCCGCTGACAATGATATCATCAAGATACGGACGACACATCGGTATATCCCCTATCAAGGATTCCATGGTTCTCTGAAACAGAGCTGGCGCACTAGCTAAACCAAAAGGCAATCTGGTGTATTGATAAAGTCCTCTGTGCGTGTTTATGGTGGTGTATTTCCGTGCTTTAGGTTCGAGCTCCACCTGGTGGTAGGCATGTGATAAGTCAAGCTTTGTGTAGGAAATCCCACCTTGCATCTCTTGCATCATATCCTCAAATGTAGGAATTGGATACTGTTCAACCTTGAGGATTTTGTTCACTGTGAGCTTGTAGTTCCCACATACATGTATACGCACCTTTCCATCTGGTTTATTCACCACTACAATGGGGCAGGCATAATCACTGAACCGAACAGGTTCGATCACCCCTTGATCCAAAAGATCATCTAATGCTGCATCTACCTTGTGTCTACTAGCATATGGCACAGGTGCTGCCTTGTAGAATGCCATTTCACCATTCTCTTTAACCGGGTAGACCTTAGCTTGAAAGCCTTCTAGTTTACCTAACTTGCTATGATCAAACACAGACTTGTGTTTATCTAACATTGACTGCAAGTCATTGTGTACCTTATGAATATTAGCTGCTGGGCTTACATGATTAGCTTCTGACTTTCCCCCCTTTTCCTTTCTTGGAAACTTTCTCAACAGGGCAGGCCATTCTTCTATCCAATCTCTTCCCAACAAAGTGGCACCCGTTTCAACTACTACCATGTACAATGTCTTGGGCTGTCCACTAGGTTCAAATTTAACCTCTACTGCTGCTTCACCTACAATTCTTACTCCATTTTCAGTATATGAATTTAGCTTTAATAATTCTTGTCTTTGCTACCTCTGTCTTACTAATGGATTCAAAGTGCTTTTGTGAAATTAGTGTCCAGGGGCTGCCTGTATCTACCTCTATTTCCAACTCTGTGTCGTTTATGGTTACTGTTACCATGTACGGCGGTACAGATAAATGGTTCAAGCTTTCTAAATGATTTAAACAATCTGTTTCAACCATAGGATCTCCTTCCTCAGATTGGATATGATGGGCTCTATTACCCTGTCTAGCCTGTGGTTTTTTACCTACATGTACTCTCTTTTTGTAAGCTTGCACCTTTTCACATTGACTCTTGGTGTGACCCACTTGAGAACACTCGTAGCATTTTTCATCTTTGAATCTGCATGTTGTGTGGGTATGATCACCAGAACCACATCTCCAACACCTTGACGTAGGAACTCCTTGATGCTTTTGGCTGGGCTGTTGCGGCTTCCAAGGTTTCTTGTCCTGTTTCTGACTTTGGTGTGTTTTCTGATGTGATAAGGGTCTTGCGTACGACTTGTAACGCTGGCTTCCATCCTGCATGTACTGAACTGTTGGTGGTTCTGTCCCTTTACTCAACACCTTGAGCTTCTCAACATCTCTGTTCGCTACTTCCATGGCTGTAGCAGTGTGGAGTGCATGCTTCAAAGTTAGAGATGGGTCACTCAACAATTTACGTTGAATCGCAACATCCCGGCTACCTACTACTAAGCGATCCCTGATCATATTATCTAACTCATGGAAATTACATCCCTCAGATAATTGGCGCAAATTCGCAACGAATTGGGGTATGGACTCATCTTGTCCTTGAATGCAAGTGTAAAACCTATAACGCTGAACTATTTCAGTAGGCTTTGGTGCGAAATGTGCCTTAAGTGCATCCTTACATTCTGAATATGATTGACCAGTAGGTTTGTTCGGTTGCATTAGAGCTCGAAGCGTATGATAGTTTTTGCTACCCAGATTTGTGAGAAAAATTGCTCTCTTTTTCCCTTCATCCTTTACACTGTTAGCATCAAACCATGCTTCCAAAAGTTCTATCCACTCATCAAAATTGTACCCTTCGTCAAATTTGGGCACACTACAGTACCAATAAGTTGACTTGCCATAATTTTAATTCGTTATAGCCAACCTACATGTAGCAAATACTATAGAGTCAACTTAATGTTTATTATAGCTCCTTGATACAATTGAAATGTGTCACCACACAAAAATTCACAGGTGGGACTATACTGTGTCAAGTGTATGTTTAGTCACGACTGGCTTTTACCAATTGGTTTTCCAATTATATTTACTAAGTGTACGGCTATATGCTGCGATAAAATACACACACAGGGTCAATTTACACCTTGGACCAATAGTCCTAGTTACCTATTTACTTCATCAACCTGGTAGACCCTATTAATGATCATTGGATTACTCAAACTCTATGTGACTAATTAAACATCAATGCAATGTTATCAATATAGCAAAATTACATAAACTTTTTGCTTTAAACTGGGATAGTCTAAGACCACTTGACTATCAAGACCTGGACCTGTTTAACTCAATCATGTATAAATGTACCTCTTTAAACAACACACTTGAGTGCAATGACTAAGTCTTCAATTAGCGAAGGAAGGAAAATGGCCGCGTTTCGCATGTGGACGTGATTTGCGTCGAGAGCAGTTTTGAGCAGAATTTTATCACCGGTGACGAATATGTGTGACTTATAAACGGTAAATTCTATCAATTTCAACTCTTCTGTGATACTGTGTTAAACTTATAGTCAATATTACGAGCAGATTTATGCGTAATCATGGAGAATAACTCGCCACTCAGTAAGAAACTAAAGTTGAACAATGAGCACGCGGACTCAGCAGTTCCTCACCAGGCTTCCCCGGCAACCGCCGGGAACGTTACAGTGTGCGACCCCCCAGCGAAACGGATCATTCTCTCATCAGTTTCCCACTCTACCCCAGCGGCAGTAGCCGACCTATCAATGAACAAGCCACCACAATGGTTCGTACAATTCTTTGCTGATTTTGAGAATAGACAAGAGGCTCGTATTGAGTCACTTCTCGACAAAAAACTGGGTGACCTTACTTTTAAAGTCGCAGATCATGAAGAGAAGATCAAATGTCTGTCTTTTGAAGTTGATAATATGAAAGATGCTGTACAGGCCTTGCAAATAGAGAATGGAAAGCTGGAAAGCAAGTTAGACGATCTTGAAAATCGTTCTAGAAGAAATAATCTCGTAGTCTTTGGGATCCAGGAATCAGATAACAAGGAAGACTGCAGGAAGGTGATTCAAGATTTCATGCGTTTTGCAGAGGTGCCTGAGGATGTTATCAAGGATATTCAACGATGTCACCGTACACCATCATTTCGGCCCCAGGTAAAGGAGAATTCTCAACAATATCCCAGGAGGATCCACTTAGGTTTTGGCGCCTACACTGCGAAAGAGAGGGCCCGAAAAGCCTGCATTAAGAAGCTTAAGGCTACTACATCATTATACCAAGACCACAAGGTTTTCGTTGCGGAGGATCTCTCGCAACGTGTTCTCCAACTCAGAAAAGCTAAGGCTGGTTCATTCAAGCGTCTCAAGGAAGAGGGCAAAAGGCCTTTTTTCGTTTTTCCGGACAAGTTATGTCATAGGAATCCAGATGGAAAGATGATCATCGCTTAACTTTCTGCTGTCCTCCTTTTATGGGATAATATCATTCATGTGACATTCCAGTTTCATCCCTGATTATTATGTTTGTTTTATGACGTTCTGCTGAAGAATTCCTATATAGGTCTATGGAGATACACGTAGGTGTGAATTAATTGCTTCTGGCTATTTCACCGTGGAGTCTACAGCACTCAACATTTTTTATTCATCACATTATTTGAAAGTTTCTTACTTTGTTTGGAGAATATACATCCGTACGTTCATGTCATCTGTACAAAAGAACTTGCATTAACAAGCTAGTTGACAGTAACTTGGATGTTATTGACAGATGTCTAACTCTCCTTTATTTGGTGAGGGTGAACTTTTAAACATATAAGAGTGTAATTTAAGTTTATTTTACAAGATGTGGAGTTTAAGTGGCCCTGGTCAGTTACAATTTACAACAGTATAAAAGTTCTGTGCCATTTTCATTTTGTCTGTAATTCTTACTGTTTCTCCCTCTGACTCCAACAACACAAGACATTTTTTGTTATATGTTTGCAGAATGCTCTTTTCCTAGTTAGATTGGGAGTTCGAAAAGTCACTTTACCCTTTTTTCTGCTCAGAACTGTTCTGCATGCCTTTGCACTTTTGGTTTGGGCTGTTTTATGATTTGAAGCCTTTGCCGTTCGTTCTCGTGCAACCTTTTTCTCTTTTTTATTGTCTTAATCTTGTCGTTTTGATGATGCTTACATCTACATGTATGTCAATTACTTTTTTAATTTCAAATGATCATGCAGCAATCAGTATTTTGCAGCTTTGTTACATAGGACTGGTTTTTATGACCACAATTCTTATTTCAGTGTTATCTTCATCTACAAGTGTAGTGATTTGGTGTGTATTTATGTGTATATACCATGAATGTTAGGTTAGCTACTTTTAATTGTCGGGGTATACAAGATCATGTCAAAAGAAGAAAAAATTTTCATTACTTAAGATCAATTAATAGTGACATAATATTTTTACAAGAAACTCACTCTTCTAAATCAGATGAACAATTTTGGAAACAACAATGGGGTGAAAAAGCATGGTTTTCTAGCCACGCTTCAAATAGTAGAGGTGTAGCCATTTTGATTCGAAATCGGGTGTCATTGGTCCTTAACTCTTCTTTTATTGACCCCGATGGGAGATACCTGATTTTATCTGTTACCATTAATGAGGTACCTGTGATTTTAGTTAATCTCTATGGTCCAAATAATGATGACCCCAATTTTTTTCTTGAAGTTTTCAGTAAAGTGGATAAACTCGATTACACCTCCATTCTATGCGCTGGGGATTTTAATGCTGTTTTGGGGCCCATGGATTATCAAGGGGGTAGGGACACCCACTCAAATTTCAAATCAAAGGAAATGTTAATAACACTTATGGATGAATTTAATCTTTGTGACATTTGGCGCAGTTTTCATCCAAACCTGAAGCAATATACGAGACATCAAAAAAAACCTAGAGTGTTATCCAGGATTGATTTCATTCTTGTTTCTGATAATTTTGTTACCAATTGTTTGCAATCTAAAATAATCCCAGGAATCCAATCCGACCATTCCCTTGTTACATTAAATTTTAAAGGTGCTCAACCACTAAGGGGCCAAGGATTTTGGAAACTGAATTGCAAATATTTACATAATGATGCAGACTTTAGTAGAATTATCATTGACAAAATAGAAGATTTTAAATTAATTCATTCCAAAAGCGATTGCAATCCAAATATTTTATGGGACTCTTTAAAGTGCACCATTACTGGCATTTGTATAGAATATTGTACACGTAAAAAGAAGGAAAAGGATTTTGCAAAAAAATACCTTTTGGCGGAAATAGAAGTTATAGAGAAAAAATTAAGTGCTGATTTAAATAACAATGAGCTTATTAATGAAAAGGATTTTTTAACCCAGGCTTTAAATGATATTTTAGATGTGGAAACCAAAGGTTTAATTATTCGCTCACGACTTCGATGGGCTGAAGAAGGAGAAAAAAGCTCCAAATATTTTTGTAATTTAGAAAAAAGAACTGGAGAGAAGAAAAGTATTTTCAAATTAAAGAATGAAGATGATGATATTATTGTTAATCAACACGCTATACTGGAGGAAATTAATTCATTTTATCAAACCCTTTACACAAAACACTGTGGTGACAATAATTCAGATAATGAAATGGAGGACTTTTTAGACTCTATTGAATTCCCTCAATTAAATGAAGATGATAAGGTTCTTCTTGATAAACCCATCTCTAAAAAGGAATTATTTGATACAATTGCTTCAATGAAACATAACAAGTCACCAGGTTTGGATGGATTACCTGTAGAATTTTATATTGTGTTTTGGAAAGATATTTCTGATATGCTTATAGACTCATTTAATTTCTCCTTACAGAATGGACTAATGTCTAGCTCACAAAGAAACGGAATTATTACCTTGATTCCAAAAAAAGACAGGGATGCCTCCTACTTAAAAAATTTCAGACCTATATCCCTGTTAACAGTAGATTACAAAATTTTAGCCAAAACTTTAGCAAACCGTGTAAAAAAAATCCTTTCAGATTTGATTCATCCAGACCAATCTGGTTTTTTAAAAGGAAGGAATATTGGAAACAATGTGAGATTAATTATTGATATAATTGAATATACAGAATCAGAACAAATTCCTGGTGCAATCCTTCTCCTTGATATTCAAAAAGCTTTTGATAGTGTTTCCCATGATTTCCTATGTTGTGTACTAAGAAAATTCAATTTCAGTAATGAATTCATTGATTGGATAAAAGTATTTTACTCCGGTAGGAAAAGTTATGTATCTAACTATGGTAATTTGACCAGACCACTTAATATGGAAAGAGGTATTTTCCAAGGGTGTCCCATATCCCCATATTTATTTTTGTTAGTTATTGAATCTATGGCTCTTGCTATTCGACAAAATCCTAATATTCAAGGTATCCCAGTTGCAGAAAATGAACTGAAAATTTCTTTGTTAGCAGATGATTCTACGTGCTTTATTGATGGCTCAGATAACTCTTTTAAATCATTATTCGACACTATTGGGTTTTTTTCTGAGAGCTCTGGCTGTAAACTTAATATTTCAAAATCAGAGGCAATATGGATTGGTTCTTTGAAGGGTTGTCAAAGGTATCCATTTTGTGAGAAAGGTCTGAAGTGGAATAAATTTACTTTTAAGACTTTAGGCATTCACTTTTCTTTGACCACAGATCATTTATATGACCTTAACCATAAGATAAAACTCAAATCCATTGAAAACACCCTAAATTGTTGGCGCGCAAGAAATTTATCTCTGGTCGGGAAGATCTGTGTCGTAAAGACCCTATTGCTGCCACAAGTTCTTTATTTTTTTTCTGTGTTGTGTATTAAAATACCTAAGAAATTTTTTAGACAGTTAAATACAATACTGTATAAATTTATATGGAATGGTGGCAGTGATAGGGTCAAAAGAAGGCTCATGTGTAATGATTACTCTTTGGGTGGTTTAAAAATGATAGATCCATACACATTCTCTATTGCTCAAAAAATGTCATGGGTCAAAATGCTTCTTGATGATAACTATCAAAGCGTGTGGAAGTCCATTGAAATGTCTATTTTAAATAATTTCAGTAGCAGAGAGGATATACTATGGAAAGCATATGCTCCTCAAAGTATATTAAACAAATTCAGGGCGCGACAAACCCGCTTGCCCGACGTCCCGGGGCAACCAAATTGAGCCGTCGGGCAAGTAAATCAAATTATCACTTGCCCGATTCGGGCAAGTGATACTTTTACAGTAATTTCCTAGTGTCCAAGAACTCTACCATTCACCCGTCAACTTCTTACCCGTCGTCAAAATCCAGAAGCAAAAAAGCGATCGTTCCGATTTCGAAAAAACTTCACAGACAGCTAGCCAGCTCAGCTAGCTCAGCGCGCATGCAACAGTGACACTTCAAGCCATGAATGCCGCTCCGCCTCCACGCACGGCCGGCCGTGAGCTAGCTAGAGACAGCTAGCGCGATCGTACCAGCTGCGAGCTTATTCGCGCTCTCTCTCTCTAGCTCTGCAGGCCGCACCGACAGGCCTTTGCTATTCTCTGATTGCCGATTGGTTGAATCACGCCAAATATGACGTCATTATTCTAGGGAAATGAACACGTGCGAATCGGAATGGAATAAACAACAGGGATTTTCTAGTAAGTACAAAAAGTCAAATGTTTGATATTTATTCATAATGACTGTTAATGATTGTGAACATATTATTTAAAACTCGCTGCTCATATAAATCAGATGAATGTTTTTGTCTCGTTTTCAATTTATTACTGCGGTCTCAAGATCCGACCGAGCGAGTCATTTTGATAATAGTATCGAGACCCCCAGAATATAAGCCGTTGTTGTTTTGTTTTCATGGTTTTAGCGACGTTGTTTAGTCTAGTTTTCGCATACTTATCCGAGATTTATCGTAAAATATCTTCAATATTATTATTTAGTAAGAATTTACAAATTTTGGCATGATATTTATAGCAGTGAATGATGAAATAAAAATGTCCGTACTTTATTTAAAATAGTTGATTACCCATTATTTACATGACGTTTCTTGATGGAAGAGTTGACCCAAATTATTAACAGCTGAAAATTAGCCTACGTTTCCAAATGACAGCGGCTTGCACAGACACACACGTGCGTTGATCAGCTGTTTTTTCTCGATTGTGCTAGTAAACATGGAGGCACCGCCAGCCGAGAATCAATAAAATGCGTTTTTTAAACCTTCAACCATCCTTTGTTGACCATTTTCTTTGACATATTAGGTTATTATTCAGTACAGTTACACTGTACATGTATGTGCATTAATTTGCTATCTAAAACACTAACTTATCATTACGAGATAATAAATGCTTTAACCTCGAGTCCAGGCGCGCCGGAAGCAGTTTGGGACTGGGGGGGGCAAACATTCCAGGGGGCTCACTTTCCAGGGGCAGTGACGTAATGAGACAAAAAGTTCGGAAGGGGGGGGGCACACGAAATTTCTGCATCACCACCAGTCTTACACGTTACATGCAGGTCCCGCGGAACGTTTTTCAAAGTGGAGTATTATCGATCAGGTAGAGCGTAAATTGGCGTGGGGTCCAGGGAATGAGCCTCGGCAGGGGGTCAAGGGGCTGAGCCCCCGGAAGCTCAGGGGTTTTAGGTATTTAATTAAGGTCAGATGAGCATCCAGGGGCCGCCTTAGGGCCCTTGGTGGGGTCCAGGGGGCAGAGCCCCCGGAAGCTCAGGGGTTTTAGGTATTTAATTACGGTCAGATGAGCATCCAGGGGCCCGCCTTAGGGCCCTTGGTGAGGTCCAGGGGGCAGAGCCCCCTGAAGCTCAGAGGTTTTAGGTATTTAATTAAGGTCAGATGAGCATCCAGGGGGCCGCCTTAGGGCACTTGGTGGGGTCCAGGGGGCAGAGCCCCCGGAAGCTCAGAGGTTTTAGGTATTTAATTAAGGTCAGATGAGCATCCAGGGGGCCGCCTTAGGGCCCTTGGTGGGGTCCAGGGGGCAGAGCCCCGGAAGCTCAGGGGTTTTAGGTATTTAATTACGGTCAGATGAGCATCCAGGGGCCCGCCTTAGGGCCCTTGGTGAGGTCCAGGGGGCAGAGCCCCCGGAAGCTCAGAGGTTTTAGGTATTTAATTAAGGTCAGATGAGCATCCAGGGGGCCGCCTTAGGGCACTTGGTGGGGTCCAGGGGGCAGAGCCCCCGGAAGCTCAGAGGTTTTAGGTATTTAATTAAGGTCAGATGAGCATCCAGGGGGCCGCCTTAGGGCCCTTGGTGGGGTCCAGGGGGCAGAGCCCCCGGAAGTTCAGGGGTTTTAGGTATATAATTACGGTCAGATGAGCATCCAGGGACCCGCCTTAGGGCCCTTGGTGAGGTCCAGGGGGCAGAGCCCCCGGAAGCTCAGAGGTTTTAGGTATTTAATTAAGGTCAGATGAGCATCCAGGGGGCCGCCTTAGGGCCCTTGGTGGGGTCCAGGGGGTTTTAGGTATTTAATTACGGTCAGATGAGCATCCAGGGGCCCGCCTTAGGTCCCTTGGTGGCGTCCGGGGGCGGAGCCCCCGTAAGCTCTGGGGTTTTAAGCATTTAATTACGGTCAGATGAGCATTTTTTATACCTTATTTGTGACATTGGCAGGTCACTTATTTTTTTCTCCGTCTTTCTTTCTTTTTTTCTTTAACATACTTTTTCAAAGAGGAGGGGGGGGGGGGGGGGGGGGGGGGCTCGAGCCCAGCCACTTTGCAGACCATGACATAAAGGCTTCTAAATTAGCGTATTTCGCCTGACTGTAATTTGGGAATTTCTTATTTTCCAACAAACGCATAAAAAGGTATGACTTAAAAAAGAAATGGAGAAAAAATGCCGGAAAATCATGTCACAACATCAACATTTGTAAATCAATTGTTTCGAATAAGAAATACATCCCCCCCCCCCCATCAGTACGCCAGCGTTCAAGGGCTCATGTCTTCTCACCCCTATAACAAAAAAACGGACACGCTTTCCCATTCTCGCACAATATGTCCACGATATGCGCGTATCGCTATTATAGAGACCTCCATTGATAAATACCGTTTAGGTGGCATGCGCAATGTTTATGAAATTTAATTCCTGTGAACTTTCCGTTTCTTTGAATGGAATTGTATATGAGATTTAATTCAGGTTTTTATTATTGTTACGTTCTTTTGGATTAAAAATACAAGCCATGTTTACTCTTTTACTGTTTTTTTTGTTTTTTTTTGGAGGGGGGGGGCGTTTTGGGGGGGCAAAAATGCGTTTTGCCCCCCCACTTTTTTGACTGGGGGGGCAACTGCCCCCCCTGCCCCCCCACTTCCGGCGCCTATGCTCGAGTCCTTTTTCGCTTTAAAGTTTTGGGCAAGTGGAAATATTGTTTGGGCAAGTAAATTGAAAACCCACTTGCCCGACAGGGCAAGTGGTGAAAAAAATTCTTGTAGCACCCTGAAATTAGGTTCATGTCAATTAGCTGAATCCCTTCAAACATGGTATATATTTAGAGAAAATTTTGCTAAAACTGAGTTCGGTACAGTCTTTTCCGCAATTGGCTCTTGTCAGTGTATTTGGTTTAACAGAAATATCTGTTCAAAATCAAAACATTATTTTTTATATGAAGATTGGTTGGACAAAGGAATTGTCTATATCAGTGATTTACTCAACCCTCCCCACCCAGGTAATAAACTTTTTGAAGAGCTTATTCTGGATTATGATATTGGTAAAAAAGACAGGCGGAAATACAATTTTTTATTGAGAAATATACCAAATGACTTGCTAGTCATTTCTGACTTAACCCCTGACAAAATATTTGATGACGTTAAAACTAAGCTCTTGAAAACTCTAAAAATTCCAAAATATGCATACAGTACAATGCTAGAGTCATGTTCTCCAGAACGTCAAATCTTATTTTGGAATGACCTCCAAGAACCTGACGAAGTTGATTGGGAAAAGACTCATGTGAATAACTTTAAATGCACTATAAGTACTCGTATTCGCTCTTTCTACTTTAAGTTATTTCATAGAGCTATAGGTTTGAATGAGTTTTTGTATAAAATTAAAAGGAAGGTCTCCCCCAATTGTTCATTTTGTAATACTGACCCTGAGACATATAGTCACATTTTTGTTGAATGTCCTAATGTTAAGCCTATTTGGGATGAAACTGTTATAGCTATTACTCAGAAAACTAATAAACCTCTAAATGTCTCAACATTTGAAAAAATGTTCGGTTGCGAATCTGATAGGTTCCTTACATATTTGTTTCTTTTACTTAAATATTATATTTATATATGCAAATTCCAAAGCAAACCACCAAACTTCGAAGGTTATAAATGCTATATTACGGCCAATAAAGAACTCGAGTATTGTATTGCCAAAAAAAATAACAAACTCCCTATTCATTTTCGGAAATGGAGATTTAACATTTGAATATGTTACCTTTGAGCTCCTTTGCAAATTGTATTTTTGCTTTTAACATGCTTTAAAAAAAAAAATACCCTGTACAATGTACTATGTACCATGTTTGTTATATAAGTAACGCGGAAAACACCTAACATGTCTTTTTTTATGAATGAAAATCATTTTGTCTTATTCTTCTGGCGACAATTCTATGTTAACATTTTTGTATTGCTGCTTTTTTTTTTTTTTTTTTTTTTTTTTTTTTTTTTTTTTTCAAATTGATTTCTTTGATTCATGTGTTGATTTGTATCTTGAAAACCAATAAAACACATAAAAAAAAAAAAAAAAAAAAGTCTTCAATTAGCTCTATACTAGGCAAATGAACCTGCAAGGCCTGACATTGGGCTGAATTCAGACCTTTTTTTTCAGTTAAACTTGGATTTTAACATTTAGACCAAATAACTACAAGACCTGTTCCTTTATATTTTTATATCAGGAACTGCGGCTACACTTACAGTCTCACTTAATTCTTTTGCCAAAAATCTGGATACTGTTATGTCTTTTGAGTTATTTGTCTTTATCTGTTTTCATCATTCATTGTTCAAACATTGCTTGGCTGGGCATGCTAATGGTAGAGCTTGGTCCTGGAGGCTGGACTTGCTTCTAAGTTCTGGTCCTTTCCCCCTCAGCTGGTTGACTGGCGTAGTCTCAGCTTACTTGAAATTAAACTCCCTCTCTGTCTAAAAGCTGGCTTGCTTCTGTTGCGCTGGAGGTAAGTTAGGCTGCGGGATCTGGCTGGATTCCCTGGGCTGGGCTGGCTAGGCTGGGCTGCAAACTGGATCTGGCTGGATCCTGGGCGTGGTCCTGAGCCATAACAAGTAACATCTGTCACCTCAATCTCTCAGACTGCTGAAATGTGTTCAATCTAAATCTAGGCCTCCATACGGCATAGCGTCCATACTTTATCAAATGGCCTTCTTTTATTCAGCGTCCATACACTCAACTTCTCCATAGACTCCAAACAGTGATTTCATATTAACTTGGTCACGTACGCACGGTACACCGCGAAGCGTTCATATTACAAACCGCACTGTGTAACTCAATCACTGTTCAACGCAAAAGGTCTGGCATCGACATTGCTACTTTATCTCGCCTTTCTAGCTTAAGTCCCAATAATCACAGTCTTAACTACCTTCATACCGCCATCCTCGTCGCCAAAATGTTATGTTCTTGTCTTGTGAACATGAAGAAGCACGCTGTTGACTGATATATTGGGTTTAACTCAGAAGGTTTATTCCGGCACTCGTTAAGTCAAGAGGCCATCTTGGAGTCTCTCTCGCGCGGCACAAGGTGGCGCTATATTCTACATTCATGTACATGTATAGCTAATACATTACACTTGTGTCATTTGTGAGGGCGTTCTGAAATAAAAAATAATTTGAAGTCGCACCAAGTCTTTTGAGTTTTGTTGTGGAACTGGAAGTTGCTGTTCGTCTAATTTGCAAATACGGTTTTGCGAAGCCAGGCATTAGGAGACAAGTTGAGCGACAGTGTAGAGATGTTGGTGAGGAGGCGAGTTGGCTCGGTCGGTAAAACTTCTGCCTGTACGAGGACCAAAGAGCTCAGGTTCGAATCCCACCCAGGCAGATGACTCTCCAGCAAAGCATAGAGAGTCGATGCTAATGCGTATTGACCTCTAGCACTGCATGCTTGCTGTGAGGCGGGTATTATTATACCTATACACAAATATACACATCACACAATATCGCATAGACTGTACACAGTCATGTCGATGCAGCTGTAAGCAAAGTTTGACACTAGACTTACAATTTGAATTTTTTAATTATTCTTTTTAACATTAGTAAGTTTGAAAAAATGTATTTTACTGCTATTTAGGTGTCATCAATTGTCATTAAAGTACCGATTTTGAGTGAAATCAGTTGAGTTTTGTACAGTGGTGTTTGAAATGTTGAGAATCAAAAGCACAGCTTTTACTACACAGCCAGGATAGTGATGCTCCTATGTGTGGCAAATGACTGAAGCCTGCGTTGTGTATTGACTAGTCCAGCCTCTGTACCGTTTCCGTGTAGCGCACCCAATCAGCTGATAAAATAACACACCCTCAACGTTCAAAGTAGACCTAGCCATTCCTCTCATTCTCAATCTGGACCTCGAATACGTGTGGACAGAAATTTGGGGATTGCGCGATCAGTGGAGAGACCGCGCTGTGTGTGGTGGATAAAAAGAAAGAACGGACTGAATCTAGACTACCTCCCCTTGTTTTATAGACATAGGCTATGTTAAGTGGAAAACACTTTGTCCCTCGGATAGGACCCTAATGGAGACCCTGTGTACAGCCTCTAGTACAGGGAGAGTCACCACCCTTGCACATTAAGAACTCACTGCAGTATGACTGCACTATTCCTATATGAGAAGGGGGAAACCCCGGTGTAGTGGTCCACCTGATCAGGCCAAGCATCTGCAAGAATCTTCAGTATTGAAGGAGGCCAATTTCTTGAAGAAGAAGAAGAAGAAGATCTTTAAATATGAGTATGATGGTTATGTGAAACATACAGAAAGAAATATATTTATGTGACTGGTGACAATTTATACAACCCATGTATCTCTTTTTGTCTGTCAGGTCGGAAGTTGTAATTCTAAAGAAACGACCACAGTAGACTCGGCAAGATGTCCGACGTCCCATCGGACAGCGAGGATCAGTCTGAAGAGCTGACCGGAGAGCTGACCGAAGAGCTGACCAACTGGCAAACCAAAGAGCGGTTCGTGAAGGAGAAAGTCAGCAACATGCACCGCTTTACAAACGATGTGGACATTCGCAGGATGCCCAAAGAAACCTTTGTTACAGCAATGGCCGACCGCGCCACTCTGGCCCTCTATGCCGACCAGATAAAAAGCACAAACAGGGTGAAGCGAATGTTCGGGGAGACCTCAGTCGTTTCAATCCACAGTGGAGATAAATTCGTTCGGGTGGTAAGTTCTTTCATGTCAGCTATTAAAGGTAACTTTATAGTGAAGGAAGTCCTACACAAAGCACTGTCTGGAATGCAAAATGCAGAATCATTGAAAAACATTTTTTGCATGAAGGAGCTAGGAGATACTAGCCATTCAGACCCTCATTAGGCTCAATATTCCCAAAAGTAATTTTGTTCACACTTTCTTTGATATTTTTATCAAGATATTCCCATGTATATATTACCTGGGAGGAAAGTGGTTACAGTCTGAAGTAGTGCTGTAAGTCAGACGCTATGTTCGTGTTCGGTTCGGTTCGGCAGAGTTCGGCAATTTTTCACCCGAACTTGGTTCGGTTCGGGGTTCGGTAATATTATAATAGCAAGCAGCGTTATAGCCACGGCGGTCGGCACTGGGCGGGCTGGCTGGCCGAGCCTGACCAGCACGGAGGACTTCTGTACACTGCTTCCGACCAGCATGAATTTCACATTAAAAAACTGCTCTAAACGTAATTATTTGTGAAGAAAAATACTACTCACATTCGTATTTCCGTCTTGAATCATGTTTTATTTTCAATTTTAAAAGAATCATGTTTTCAATTTGTCAATAAATGATATTTTGTAAAGATTTTCCGAGACGGTTGTTGTCTATTGTTAGAGTCATGAAAGCTGCCATCTTGAATGGCTCGTCAAGAACTTTTGTTTTTAAGTTTTCATTTTCAATAGGAAAAATATAAAATCGCTATTTTTCCTGAAAAAATAAATACCATACTATATTATATATTTATTTCATTATTTATATTGTAAAATTTGTCCGATATTGTTACAATTAAAATATTAATTTTTTGTTCAGCTGAACTTGGTTCGGTCACGCACATGTATTCTTGTTTATGGCTTGCGATCGCGACGTAGCGTGGTCAGGATTTGGGATTTAAATGGCGCCAGTGAAGTCGCGCCCACCACTGGATAGGCATAAATCACAAAGGCGGAAAATGGACAAAAGTACATATAAAATGAGCAATCATGACATGAAAATTAGGTACAAAATGACTAGTTTATTAGCTTGCAAAAATGTTTACATTTTTCTACCGAACATCCGAACCAGGCCTTTGCGTTCGGTTCGGTTCGGTTCGGTTCGGAAGTGCCATGTTCGGCGAACTTTCGTTCGGTTCGGCGGTTCGGCTACAGCACTAGTCTGAAGTTCATACAGTGAAGAGAAGTTAGGGTTGTGGTGAAAATAAATATAATTTGTGAGCTTTCTCATCCTGTTTAAGCTCATGTTAATGAAAATTCATAGCAGCAAGTATCCCATGAAAAGGATTGTCTTTTAAATCACCAATCTACAATATGAACATGAGGAACAAAGAAAGCGGACAAAATATACAGTTTCTCAGGTAGACAAAGGAACATCCCTTCACTGCTATAATGTAAAAAGGTGAATATGCATGTGACACCTGTTCTACACATTTTTACATAATAGCAGTGAAGGGATGTTCCTTTGTCTACCTGAGAAACTGTATATTTTGTCCGCTTTCTTTGTCAGTCATGTTCATAGTGCTAGCTAGAGCTCAAACACCTCACAACTTTAAACTACAATCAAATTTTGGTGCCACTTCTTTGTGTAATCCTAAATACCTTTGGTGAGCTGATGAGCACCCTTCGTGGTGTTGGCCTTTCTCCCAGACTACAGACTTAAGACTCGTTCAGATATTTATATAATTATAAACTGGCACAAAAATATGCGTGGTTTTATGCGATTATGCAACAAACTGAACAAAGGTCCTGCGGGCCACTGAGCTCTGTGAATGAGATACGGAAATGTGACGCCAATGACAATTTACATCATTAAACAAACCCCCATGGTTTTGCTGCCTCATATATCTGAACGAGCCCTAATGTTTGAAAGTTTCATTAGGTTGCTCCAGTGCTTGCTTGGTTGTAGATATGCTACTTTATTAAAAAACAATTACCGGTATATGTATCCTTCTTTAATTGCAGGTACTAACAGAGAATCTTCCCTTCTTGTGCACTATGTGTGGAGAAACCTTTGTGCACACTCAACCACTGCAAGATCACGTTGAAGAGAAACATGGCTACTTCCAGAATAACATAGATCAGCGGGCACAAAGGAAAAAGCCAGTAAGTAACCAGATGTAAATTTTGTGTTAAAGCCCTGTCTGCACTAGTTTGGTCAGGTGGATTAGACCTCCCTGCAAGGTCACTGACAGGTGGTTATCTCATCAAATCAGTTCTCAATTAAACATAAGAAAAGGGGGGTCGTGGGGGACCAACAGGCACCGATTAGGCATTGTTTGCTATATAGAGGGCGCAAGTAGCTATAAGTAGTGTAGTGGGGCTTTAAAGTGGGTGGGTCGTCGGTTTCCATGAGCAGAAGGTCATGATTCGTAGACACCAGACTTGATTGGCTGTTTATTCACTTCAAGTTCAAGTTCAATTTATTTCTCCACAAACATAGGGAGATGCATGAAATAAAATACATACATACAATACAATAATAGAACATGTACATCGTATATAAAACGACTCCAGTTGGAGAAAAAAGAAAAAATCAGCAAATGTGGAAGGGGTAATAAAAAAATCTGCACATGTAACAGCAACACGTTTGAAAATACCATTAATGGGTCTACATTTCTGCACACAGCTATTCCGGTAGGTCAATCAAGGAATACCCCCATGTCTCTCGGAGAGTCTTTGGGTGATGCAAATGTCAGATTAGTACTTTACCATGTTGGGAAAAGACAGCATTACATAAAGCTTGTTGGTCTTAAGATTGAAGGCTAATCTCAGTGATAGACAACACCTGTTATTGGGTAAACACCGGAACGGTGTCAAATTCCCCATGAGAGCCCACTTACATGTATATGTGTCTTTAAAGCCACACTATCTTCTTGTAGCTACTTGCTCCCTCTATATAGAAAATAATGCCTAATCGGTTACCATTGGTCTCCCATGATCCTCTTTTTCTTATGTTAATTGAGAGCCGAGTTGATGAGATGGAACACCTGTCCAGTGACCTTGCAGGGTGGTCTAATCCCTCCTGTAAACTAGTACAGATGGGCTTTAAAGTATTTCTCACTATTTTTCAAGTGGTATCATGGTCTAATGGATATGTCAGCACACTAGACCTCTCATGTTATCAGTATGGTCAATGAGGGGTTTAAACACGTTTGAATCTTGAAAATCAGCAACGGTTTTATAATATTCATTCTCAACCGAAATTATTTGTAAGTAGTCAAGTGGATTAAGCACTTGACTTCAAATTCAAATTGTGGGTTTGATCCCCGACACAGCGCTAATGTCCTTTGGTAAGACATTTATCTATATATATGCCATGCTATACCCAGGTTAGAAATGGGGACCGGTAGGATGACAAAAGCATTTGTGTAAATAATTGCCATATGCCCTCACAGTGACCATATGGTAGGAATACTCCCCAGGGAGTGGAGATGGTGCACATTGTGCGTGATTGAATTTGATGACCGGGTAAGTGCTTAGAGACAGTATTTTGTATTAAGCGCTTTATAAATCCAGATTATTATTAGATTATTGTTTATTCCTCCTCTCAGATCATCATCGCGAAAAACTTTGGACGGAAAGAGAAGAGTGTCATACAAGAAGAAGACGCTGCAGTGGATCAAGATGATGCGTCTGACAATGTAAGTAGAATGCTGTTCAACATATGCTCCATCAACAGTTGCTCCCCTATATAAAAACCTGCACTTATCGAATCCCTAACATCACCCCTGGACCAAATGCAGTACTGACCCCTGACCTAACCACTAACCCAATTTCAACCATTCTAAACGAAATCTTACATTTTAAAGGGAGATGTAATGAAGAAGGCTGTTCGACAGATGCTCCAGCGACAGTTGCTCCTCTATATCAAAACCTGCAATTATCGAATCCCTTACTTCACCCCTGGACCTAATGCAGTACCTAACCCCTGTCCTAACCACTAACCCAATTTCAACCCTACTTAACAAAATCTTACATTTTAGAGGGAGATTGGAACAATTGTAAACATCACAGTTTATTGTACAGTTAACTCTGCACAAGTCAGATCTCTTGGGGCTGCCAAAAAGAAATACTTTGACTCATGCAAAATTAAACTTAGGAAATGTATATAACGCATATTTTGCATTGTTTTGTCCAAATAATTAATCTGACGTAGGGACACTTTGACTTGTGCAACTTTCAAGTTATGCAGAATTAAGTGTATTCGGATCAGTGTCAGTTAGTTTTTGTCTCGCCTGCATAGCAAATAGCGAGACATAGGCGCCGCTTTTCCGGTGACCGCGGCGGCAGCGTCAACATCAAAAAAATTTTGTTTTTATCTGCCACAAAGTTTTTGGTTGTGATGATTATTATCTGTGTTAAGCCATTATGTATGGAAATTATTATTTAATTATTTGTATATAATGTATGGATATACTGTATATGATAGAATTAGTTTTGAAAATAAAGAACCCTGTTGTGTGATTTTTTAATATAATTTTGAAAGTTTAAGATCTTATTCAATGAAACTTGAACATAAGGATTATCAAGTAATCACCAATTATGTGATTAGTCTTTTAGGTATCAAGGTCAAAGGTCATTACTTACATGAGTGTTTACATAGAATGATGATGACAATGAAAACGATTTTGATAAATTGAAATTCTTTGTACAAAATAATTTCTAAGCACCATACAACATGCTTATATAATGTACAAATGTCATTTAATGGTTGTAATATGGACACTGTACATTAGCATAGCCAGATAATACAAAACAAGGGTGAAAAGGTGTGGCAATAATGAAGGTCAGATATATTCAGAGTGTACAGTTACAGAATCACAACAAAGAATTATTTTTCTTTCTATTTTCTGCAGGAAACCATGGATGATGGTGCGCCAGAAGTACCTTCAGATGCAGCACTGGATGGAGATGGTGCACAGAAGGAATTTCTGGGACCCATTTCATCCAGTGGGATTAATAACACTTCTGATCCAGAGGACCGCGTTGAACTCATTCTCACACAAATGGCAAGTCAAGAAGAGATGCCAGGGCAGAACACGGCGAGAGAAGAGAATTTGGACCAATCCAACACCAATGAGGCTACAGTTTCCACAAAGACCACTACCCGCAATGTCCAGGTGGCTGGAAAGAAGCAGAAGAAGAAGAAAAAGAAAAAGCGGAAAGAGAAGTACACTTTGCACAATGCAGAGCATATTATCAAGGAGAACGAAGAGCGCGAGCGCAAAAAGCAGAAGTTGGATGAGAATGGTGAACCACGGGAAGTGAAGAAACTGCGGCCGTTTTGTGTTGTTTGCCATCTGCACTGCATCAACAGAGTCACCTGTCGGAAGCATCTCGCTGAAGCACACAATATCTTTCCCAGTAGGGAGGCTGCAGAGAAGGCCAGGGAGCTGATGAAAGAACAAGAGAAGGATGCCGAGGTGAATGGGTCTGATGAATGTCGAGATGAGGTTCCCAATGAACAGAGAAGCCAGGGTTCGGATGAGCAGCAGGATCAGTCAGAGCGTTCCCTCGAGAATGCAGAGAGTGAAATCATCAAATGCGAATTCTGTGAGTCGTACGTCTTTGATGAAATCACCTTTGAGAGGCACATGCGAGCTCACTGTGGTAACCCTGGGATCAAGTGTGATATATGCCGGGAGGGGATTCTGCTGTGGGAAAATATGAGGATGGAGGAATTGAAAGATCTTGGTGAGCGAATCCTTTCAAGGAACAGAAGACCTCAGGATGTGGACTGTGATCCCGGCAAGTCCACCCCTAGAAAATACCCCAATTCCAGAGTCGTCTCCACGTGCTACGAATGCAACGAGCAGTTCTACCACAGCAGCCACATGGGGAATCACTATGCCAAAGCACATGCGAGCATCACGTGCAAAGAATGCGGGACCACCCTGCCAAACATGCAGGCGCTGGCGACGCACAGTCTGGAGAAACACAGACCGGGGGTCTTCCGTTGCCCGTGGTGCCCGAGGCGATTCCACGACCGGGGGAAGTACAACTACCACCTTGCAGGTCACATGGGGCAGTACAGGTGCCCCGGGTGTGGGAGAAACTTTGTGGAGAAACCATCGCTGAATTATCACATGAAGAAATATGCAAAATTTCCATTGCACTTTCAGGGGTGCCAAACGACTGTACAAGAGATTTCATTTGAAAAGCCATTTTTATCCAGTGGCGCCACGGACCATCAGAATAGGGCTCTCACGGTTATGGTGTGTGATCTCTGCAATGCCACTTTCATTAATAAAGGCACTTACACGAGGCATATGAATAAAGTCCATCCAGGCCATCAAGGACGATCAATGGACAACTCCTTTGTCTGTGATATCTGTGGCAATGTGTTTTGGTCCAGGATGAACTTGACAATGCACAAGAAAATCCACGACAAGAAATTCCCTTGCACGTACCCGGGTTGCACCAAGAGGTTCTGGGCTCGGAGTATGATGAGAAAGCATGTGGAGACACACGAGGGCGCTCCAACGTATTTCTGCGAGGATTGCGGAAAGACCTACAAGCATTCAGGGTCACTCCGGCTCCATAAGAGAACGCACACAAACAAGAGGAGCAAATGCGACATCTGCTTCGTAGAGTTCAAGGGTCGCTCCAACCTGGCAGTCCACATGCAGGAGGAGCACGACCAGGAACTCCATTTCACGTGTGGTGTTTGCGAGAAGCAGTTCAATTCGCGGCGACGCCTCCTGGCCCACGCCAAGGTTCACAGTGAGCACCTCAAGGACTTCGTCTGCGAAAAGTGCACGTGTTCGTTCCCGGAAGAGCGGTTATTGCTGCAGCACATGCGCGTCCACAACAAGACCTACAAGTGCAACTATTGCCACGAGGTCTTGGGCACTACCGACGCCTTGAAAAGCCACCACCTCAAAGAGCATGCATTGCCTGCACAAACGGTTCCAGCCACTGTCCAGGATTTCATTCCTGAAAGTATTCAGATCGAGGTTATGGATTCCGAAGGTGTTGTCATTGTGGAATATCCCGGTGCCGATCAAGAAGCAACAGATAGAGCGATTGCAGCCATTGTGTCTGAGTTGCAAGGCTAGCAAGGATCCAGATCTATTCAAGTTTTCCCTATAAGTCCTTAGGGACTTTTAGATTTGCACGTCGACATAGTGGACTGCTACGTGTGATGTCTTTTTAAGGTACTGTGACGTCCACTATGTCGACGTGGAAATCTAAAAGTCCCTATTATCTACCCAAGCATATTCTCTGCTGGTGGTTTATTTCATTCAACCAAAGTCCTGAGGTGCACTTTACATCATTATTTTTAAAAAGCCATGTTTTTGCTACATCATATTTGAACGAGCCATTACTGGACTGCTGGAGGATGGTCTCTCAAGTCTCAACATTCATAGCAGTCAGTGGCCTGTTAGATGCCGGATAAGTAAAATGTGAATGCTTTTGGGCTAGTTAGTTCCTTAATGTAAAAAAGCCACCAGGAAAAGACATGTCAGACATTTCACTTGGGAGCTTTCAAACAAGATGCATTGTTAACTAAAACAAGTCAGTAGTGTTCATTTACTTCATCTAAAATCCCTATTTTTGTTTTCCTTAGTTCCCATTTTCAATGAACATTCCAAATTCAGATGACAGACTATTTTGATTTATGTTTGCGAGAATTGTTTGCCTTTTCTATGCCTTCCAAGATATTGACAAGTTGTTATAGTTATTTATTAGTGAATAGAGAAAACTTGAAGGAAGCTTCACCCCAAAAAATAAGTGTAGGTAAATATTCTGAAAAATGAGATGTATTCCTGCCCTACACCTGTATGTACAAGAGATATATAAGTGAAGATATTCTTGGCATGATGTGATGCCTTTTAACATAACATGGTCGCAGCCATTTCCTTGAAAATGTGACGTACCAATTGAAGTTGTACACGTATCATGCACCAAGCTTTAGTTGGAAAGACTTTTTAAATCAATAATAAAACCTTTATTTTTCATTGAGGAAAAATCATAGCTGAGAAGATATAGATTATATTTAGTGAAAATATATAACAGGAAAACAATTGTAACTTATTCTTTTTAAAATACTAAAATATAGCATTTATGAGAAACCCTCACCCCAGAAGAGCATCAAATTATTAATATGCTATTTGCGTTCTGGCAATTGTAGTACAAAGGATAATAGCAGGTGAATGAAATGCTTCATCACCACACATACCTGGGAAGGAAGCATCCATAAGTTTGAATACATTTACTTGATAGTATGTATGTCACGTTATCAAGAAAAAGGCGATGCCCATGTCATGCTAAGAAACTGTACATTATTTTTGCTGTATGCCTCTCATACACTTTCGTGTGGAATCTTGTACATTAATGGGCAAGAATGAAATAAATCTCTCAGAATAAGTAAAGTTATTTCTTGGTGTGAGGTTTCCTTTAAAATGTATTTGATAATGTGTACCTGTTTTTATAGTAGGGCCGGTCGTGTTTTTGAAAGGTTTGAAAATGGCATAAAATCATAATTATTGTAGATAAAGTCATATTTGTACTAAGGAAGCTGCACACCCCCCCCCCCCCCCCCCCCCCTGCAGATTTTGATTGTTTTGATATTCAGACAATCATTACTACATGTATCTCAAATCCAGGCAGTGAGTTGCCTGAAAATGTAATTTTTACAGTAAATAGACTCTTACAGAATAATTTTTCTATAAAAGCAAAGGATGATGTACAGTACTGCATTATGATATTGATCACATTGTAGTGCATTATAGTATTAATTATAATGTAATACATTAATAATAAAATTAAAAGTAAATGCAATTATGATAAAATTTTTGTGCTGACAGATTCTTACAGATTAATTCCTCTATGAAGGCAAAGGATGGTTTACAGTACTGCATTATAATATTCATTATTATATTGTAGTACATTATAGTATTAATTTTATTGTAATACATTAATAATAAAATTAAAGTACATGTATAAGTGAACATTAAAGATAAACTCCAGTTCTGGTAAAAAAAAGAAAATTAATTCTCACAGAATCAAACGAAACATACACTGAATGTTCAAGATTACAAATAAATGACATGTGCCAAACAATTTTGGAAGAAAATGTATACTGGCTGAGTAATGAGCATAGAAAGACAAGAAAATCAAGGTAGTACTAGGACCAACACCACGTGTGTTGTCCCATATATAGCTTTCTGTGTACAGTGCTTGTTACTTTACCAAGACTCGGTCAAATTTATTATGATTTTGATGACTCCAGAACCTTGCAGTGCACACCAATACTTACATGTTACATGATCAACCGTTTCTGATCCTTTCCACACCTTTTCTTTCACAATGCAATCGCATTACCAGTACTAAAGTTTATCTTTAAAGTCACGTTTTTCCTTTTCTTACTCAGTCATTGAGTGAAAAGGAAGAAAACTAGAAATTAAAAAAGATGGAACCAGCCAAATTATCTTTTGATGATAAAATCAATGGTACAGTATTAAAAATATTGGCATTGAGGACATTGCAGCAAAAGAAATATAGTTCTATTTGGTGACATCAAAGATCAAGAGGGAGAGAGAGATTGGAGTTGCTTGCTCTAGAACATTGATCTTCCGGCGCTCTAGAATGAAAGGTTGAGAGGAAAAGGGTTACACTAAAATGGACTGTACCCCTGTCATTTTTTGGCTGTAGTCATGATACAATAATATGAAAGGTATAGCTAATGTGTGATGATTCTATTTGAAGAGGGGTGTGTTTCACAAAGATCCTAAGTTAAACTTACCTCTAAGTTGGACTTAACAATTATGGAAAGCCGTTAGAATCTTTGAAAATATTTTGTAAAACTTATTTTAGAAGGCATAACATGTTGTTTCAAACCATTAACATTTACCATTATCAAAGATATTTCATGTTCTTGATGTGGAATTTATGAAAAGTCTAAAAAAATACTTGAATTTTTGCTTTTGAATATAGTTTAGTTTAAGGCTCCACATGGCTCTCAATAATGTTTAAGTCCAACTTAAAGTTAAGTTCGACTTGGGATCTTTGGGAAACACCCCCCTGTACTATATGGTACTCTGCAATCAAATAAAAAAATTGTGTATGATTACATTTCTAGATTCTTTGTCATTCTAACTCCCGATGTCAGTAAAGGTGTATTCTCTACACTGTTAAATTCAGTTGTTAATAGTACATGCTCCGGTATTTAATACTGATCCATGATCAAACATTGTATATACTGTAACATTACTGTACATTTTGTTCTTTTTCAAAAGGACTATGGCGTACAATTTTAATAAATGTATTGAATAAATGACAACAAAATAAACACAATTTACATTCATTTTTTACCCGGTACTGCCGTACACATGAGTTGCGTAATGAGCATGATCTTTTTTGGGGTCGGAACAAAATCTGCATCACCACTAAGTAGCATAATGTAGGGGAGGCGAAGCGTGTTCCCAAGGAGGGGAGCACCATCAAAAAGGGCACTCTCTGGAGAAAAAAAAGGGACACATTCAAAGGGAAACATTAAAAAATAAAAAATAGATATTGGTATATACCCGTACATCATCATAATTGTGATTACACTACCAGGGATGACATCAATATTTGTTTCTTTTTTACATGGTACAATATACTGCTTAAGCAACTAGGGTTCGCAGTTGGGTGTGATGGTCTGAATATTAATTTTTGAGCGAACAAGCTTTTATTGTTGTGAGGTTCCAGTTTGAAAAATTACATCTTATAAAGAAGACAACTACAAAAACCTGATGAGTATTAAGCACAATCTAATGAAGGAAGACTGAACAGTTCTTTTATGAGTTACCTAATTATAACATCTATAAATGGGAGCGAGCTCTAGGGAAAATTAAAGAAAAAGGGGAACTAAGTCGCTTCGAATTGGGAGTGAATGTTATAAGAGAAAGGAAAATGGGCACTTATCAGAGATGAAATTGGCACTTCTTTCACCTGAAAAGGGACACTCAACACAGATGAAAAGGGCACTTGTGATAATGGAAGTTGATAATATGTTGAAGGATAAAGGCACCTATCAGATGTTGGGAAGGTAGTTCTTGTTACGGAGGAAAAACTGCACTTATTAGAAAACGGGGGGGGGGGGCATCAGTCAAAGTTTAAACAAATTAAAAATATCAGAGATGAAAAGGGGAATTTCTCGCCCCTGAAAAGAAAAGAAAGTGACAATTATTAGAAAAGAAAAGGGGCACTTGTGCTATGTAAAAGGGGCACATTAGGGGTACCTGAAAAGGTGGTGGCACAGTGCCCTCTTCCACATCGGTAGTGCCGCCTCTGGCATGGGTAAAAGTGAGAAAATGAAAACCCGGAAAGCCATGTAATTTCAGCAACATTTGCAAATCACTGGTATCGAATCAGGAATAAATTAACCACTTTGAATTTTATTTGAGGGGTCAATTGCTCCCGAAGCCCCCCCCCCCCCCCCACCCTCCATCATCCGTACAGTCTGTTTAGTTTTAAATTAAATAACTATCGTTGGTTTAGAGAACAGCAAAGTCAAGGGAACTCTGAAATTGAAATTGAGTGGGAAAAGTATTAAATCTGGGAAATAGAAACACAACATTGACAGTTTCTGAAAATAAAGAATATGAAAAAGAAAGTTATCTCTAAATTAATGTTATTGGTCACTAGTGACTGGAATCTAATTTAAATATAGAGATAATAAGGGATGCCATTGTCATGTACAGTGGGAATTCTCCCCTTAATCAAATTTGATTAGTATACACAATACACTCTTAAAACAAACAACTAAAATTTGATTAGGATGCCAAATCACTCGGGGACTTACTAAAATGTAATCAAAATGATGCGAAAAATCTAATCATTTTTTTAATGCGGAGATCTAATCAGAATTGCAAATATGAATCTAATCAAATTGATAAGATTATTCTCATCAAATGGCTAAAATGATTAGGGTATAGATAGGAATTTAATTAAATTGATAAGATTATTCTCATTAAATGGCTAGAATGATTAGGATCCTAATCTCTTTCTGCATCATATCAAACATTCTTTCAATCATGCACATTGGAGACTAAAGAATGCAAATTACACACTTTTTTTTCCAAGTTAAATAAGGGAAACTTATTTATTAATAAGTTTTACAAAAAACGTAAATACGCAAGATAATTTACTCTTTGAAAGAGTGTGAAAATTGACAAGTCACTTCAAGTAAATGACATCTCATAATATACAGATTGAATTAGAATCTAAAACTTGAAAGTGTGACAATATAAATACACAAAATTAATATAGACATTGATTTTGATTGAAATTTGAAATTGAAATTAATGTTTGTAATTGGCAAAAGATGAATTTACAAAGATAAATCATACCCTTGCTTGTGGCTACAATTTCTAAATACATTGTTCATAAATAATTTATATCAGTTTCTTCACAGCTATTGAAAAAAATGCAATTACACAAGGTAATATTATGAATAGTATGAGAACGATTGACAGTCCATTCAAATATACGCATGAGATTATAGAAACAAAGTTTAAAACAACAATTTGGCAAACAATTATGATCAGATAGTGTAGACAGACATGTTTCAAGTTTAAATTAAACATTGTTTGTTGATAAATAATACTCAGATAATTTACATAATGAAAGAGTGTCATAATGAATGACAGTCTCTTTAACAAAAAATGCAATTTCCTATTTACAGATACACGTAGAATTAAAATCTAAAACCTGAAAGTTTGGTAAAAGCTCACACATGATAGTGTAGACAGATATGTTTCAAGTGTAAGTGAAACATTTTTAATGATAACATGCAAATACAAAAGTTACATGTTAACATTTCAAAGAGTATAACAAAGATTGACAGTCCCTTCAGGTAAAGGCATCAAGTTAGAATTATAATTTAAAACCTGAAAGTTTGACAAAAGATTGTGTAAACTTTTTTTGACTCACACGATATAGGCTATTTATATCGTTTGCCGACGATACAAACATTCTTTACTCAACAGATAATTATTCATCAATTAATGATGATTTGAACGATAAATTGGCCAACGTGTCATACTGGTTTAATAGTAATAGATTGTCTTTAAATACTCAAAAGTCCAATTTAATATATATTTTACAATAGAACATCACATATTCATTCCAACATTTGTGAACATTTAAAAATATCAATGAATGATAAAGTTATCCAAAGAGTCCACACAGTTACATTTTTAGGCGTTCATTAATGAAAGTATGTCATGGACTGACCATATTTTGTATATTTCTAATGAAGTGTCAAAGAGTGTTGGTATCGTTGGAAAACTCCGCACAGTTTTACCTCAAAGCATATTGATATTGTTGTACAATACATTTATTATACCATATTTGGCTTATTGTAATACTGTTTGGACAAATACCTATACAAATCAAAATTGAACTTTATTTTTTTGTTACAAAAGAAAGTGGTTAGAATTTTCTCTCTAACTTCTTATCGTGCCCATACTAGACCATTATTTATGAATCTCAAGATTCCTGATGTGTATCAATTAAATGAATATCGCATCTCAATTTTATTATTTAAACACAAGTGCCCAGTTCACTTAACAATATGCTTTCACTCAGGCGCGTACGCAGGGGGAGGGGGGGTGGGGTGGTTTGGGGGGGCTACCCCCCCCCCTCAAATTGTTTTTATGTGTGGGTTTAGGATGATACCCCCCCGCCCCCCTCCTCACTTTTTTTTTCTTCAAATATAAAACAAAATAAAAAATAAAAAATGTTGTGCTGAAAGGTGACGAAAATATATTGACCTTATTGACCCCCCCCCCCCCCCCCCCCCCCCTGAACGAAATAACCGAGCCGGGCACATGAGTACAATTAATCTTCTAGAATTTTACATTTACACTGCAAAAATCGATGAAACTTCGGCAGGCGTTTAAAAAGACCACACTTCAGAGGTGGATTTTTCGATTTCGATTTTTCGTTGCGTTTGCCGGAAGTTGCTATGCTATGCAACTACTATAGCGAAACACCGGAATGTGCGAAAAGTCGACGATTTTTGGTTGCAGTGTAAATGCAACTCTTATGTCTCTACGTCAGAGGACATTTCAGGTTTCTTCACCATTTTAGGAAACAACATAAAAATGAAGGTAAGAACATCGACCAAGGCGAGGAGTTTGAATGTTGCGTCATATGATGAAAACTTGTCAGCCACGAACCCTGTATTTATGAAAGACAATTTGAAATGGAAAAATAGAGCAATATAGGAAGAGGGGAGAAAAGGAAGAAAGGGGAAAGAGAGAGAAAAAACAAAGAGAAAAGAGATGGGGATGGAAAGATAGAGAGAGGGAGAGAGAGATGGGGATGGAAAGAGAGAGAGAGAGAGAGAGAGAGAGGATTATTATGCATTTTTGTAAAGAAACTCAAATTATTATGAAAATCTTCTCATAGCCTACGGGTTATAAAAATCCCGTGAACTCCATGATAAAAAGTCCACGTGATTATTACTCCAAAACAAAATAGTTTCGGTTTTATGCCTCCCATGTTTACCCCAACACAATTTAGTATTTTGTTTGGGATTCACCGTCCTGCTAATCTGAAATATTTATACTAAAACGTACTATTGTTAGAAAACAAGTATTTTCTTTCTCAGGTTGAAGTAAAATGTGAACTTACGAAACACGATACCGAAGCGTTTTGGGGGGTAAAACTTGGAAAACGAAAATTACAATGGAATTTTGACCAAGATGAATAATAGGGTGATGAAGTCTGAAACTCAATCTTGAGGTAGAACTTTTTATTTCTTTGTTATTGAATTACTAAAATTTAATTTCTCAATTTGTTTATGATAGAGCTGGCATTTTCTTGTTTAATAAAGTAAATAGAAGAATTAAGAATTTGTTTAAAATTACAATCATGACTGATTTACCATTAAAATATGTTAATAAGTCGTTATCTGGCTATACCCCAGGGGGGAGGGGGGGGGCTACTCACATATTAGGACATACGGGGTGTGTCGCTGTACGCAATGGGCCACTTTTCACAAACAAATCCCTAAACACGGGTCCCAGTTTTAACCAACATACCATTTAAAATGGGTCCGTTTTTTCAAAATTTTCAAAATTTTCGTGTGCTTGCCATTCAAATACCCGAAAAACACCCGAAAATTGTGAAAAATGTCCCCATATTAACCTTAATAATGGGTAGGGGTTTCGAGGCTTGAGCAGCACACTCTCGTCCAACCCAAACTGAATCTGAGTATCCCCCGGGGGGCGTTATTTTTTTTCTGCGGCACAGATTGGGGCTTTTTTTTTAAAAGAGGTCTTGATTTAACCCTAACCCTAACTTTCCCATATAGGCTCAACACGCACCTAACCCCAATCTGTGCCGCAAAAAAAATAACGCCCCCGGGGGCTATACTGTGCCGTTCGAGTCAGCTTTATTGTTTTATACTCTCTGGAAAACTGTCTATGAAGGAGAAAATTGTGATTTCATACCTGATAAATATCCACCGAGAAAAAATCCAGAAGCTTCCACGATATTGTTCACACTTAAGGCCATGGGAACATTTTCGGGTGAGACTCGGTTCCTGATAATTAGAATTCCCAGCACGGCTCTCCCAGCAATGGCAGCCACTGAACAAAATGACGTCACCAGCATGACGTAATAATGAGGAAGGAATGCATCACATGTCAACGAAATGATGTTTACGATCGTTAAAACGAGGTAAATGTTGACTGGGTCAACCAGATTGTGGGTTAGGCAAGCGATGATGAGTCGAATAGAGAGGTTACCAACAGCAGCAACGAAGGTGATGATGATTGTATCATGTTGAGAGATTCCTCGTTGGAGGGCATGTGGAAGAAGAAAGTCGTGCCATCCATTATATACGAAAAAGAGCGTGTCAATGGATAGGAAAATGAATAGAGAAAAGGGGTCATCATAGAACCCCATACTACGAAACCACGATGAAATCTTGGCGGGAATACCGTTAATGTATGCCAGGAGATTTTTGTCAGGTATTTCATTGTCTGGGGATTGATGATCCGCATCAATTCTCACGTACCTATCGTGTCTAGCTGAAGAGGTCAAGAGCGGAGTCATGTCAGTGTCTTTGACGGCATCATCACGGTCATTGGCTATTTCTGCGTCCGAACAGCTCCTGTCACTTCCTGCAATCGAGATCGTATCGGATTCCACTTGTTCACGACGTCTCTGCAACCCCTCATCATCTCTTGGCGTGAAGTCCTCTGGTGTTATCCGAATGGCTAAGGCACAGGGGATGATGTTTAACATGACACCTCCGAGGAGCAGAAGGACCCCTCGCCAATCATACGCCCTCAGCAGTTCATCTGCCAAGAAAGGGAATAGAACCATTCCTGCAGCGAATCCGCAAGTCGAAAGGCTGAACAAGAGGTTGAAGTTCTCACCCGCAAGCCTGTGGAGGGCAGTTATGCAGGTCATACGCAAAGCGCAGTATCCAGCTCCTGTGATAAATGAGTTTTGATAATGAAAGTATCAAAACAAAACAAAACAAAACCACGAAAAAAAGAATTCAAACATCAACAAAATATTAGAAAGCAAACGAGCGTCAAAGTCTGAGTTTACACTATGAGGTATTGTTCTTTGACTTCAGAATTCCTCGAAAGTCTCTGCAGTAATTCAAAAAAGTTGTTATATTCATATATTTATTTTGTCTTTGTTGTTTATACAGGATAGTCACTTCAGTTCATAAAAACTGCTTTGCATAAGAGAGTTTTTGGTGAAGACGTCAACAAATAAAAACAATTAAGTAGCAGTCTTTTTCTAAAGGATATATGTTGATATGACGAAAAGAAAGACATTGTCACAATGTTAAGCCTTTTTACAAGATATCGTGTCTCAGGTTTATCCGACATGGCAGCGCTGCCTGAACAAGGTTTAATATCCCACGTAGCGAATTTAGACAAGATTAGCTTGCGATAAGTGAGGTTAATGGCGCAAAAAATAATGCAACGTAGCACATTATATTTTTCAATAAAAAAATGAAGCAACAACAACAGCAATGTATAACGCGTTAATATTGCACTAGTGTGTGCGCGAGAGAGTAATTAACGCCGCCCGCTACAGCTCCCGCGGCCCCGCGATTAATCTTGTAAAAACCTATGTTAACATAAGTTCAGACATATTTTAATAAACAAAACGACTTACCAGATACTGCTAAGGCGATGAATAAATGCAAATTACATGTGGCCATAGACGCAATGATGATGGGAGTACTCCCCATAGTGGCACCACAAATTAAGAGAAGACGAGGATGGGAGGTTCGAGTGATGACAGAAGCCACGAAGGGAGCTGAAAAGACAAATTAAACTGCATGAAAACATTTTTTTAATGCAATTTACAGTAAAGTGCCATCGCTGTAGTACATGTAATATAATGGTGATAATGATGATCATAATTGATCCAAGGAAACCTTAATACTTTTCTTCATGAGGGCCATGCGATAACACTTTATTACCCCCACAGGCGTAGTCAGGATTTTTCAATAGGGGGGGGGGGGGGCATACGTGAAGGATCAACTAAGCAGGAAAAAAATCCGCATCACCACCATTCTTACATGCAGGCCCCTATAAACGTTTTTCAAAGGAGGTTGGGGGAGGCTAAAGTATTTACGATCAATAGCATATAGCGCAAATTGGTGTGGGGTAAAAGGCAAAGCCCCGAAGGGGTCAAGGGGCATTTAATTACGGTCAGATCATCAGTGAGAATATCTTGATACCTTATTCATGACCCTGGCAGGTCACTGCTAGATCTAAAAAAAGGCTTTGATACCGTTGACTATGTGTTATTACTATTGAGAAAATTATGTATGTACGGGTTGGATGAACCATCACAGCTATGGTTTTCGAACTATTTACATGGTCGAGTACAATCCACATTCTGTTAACGGTATTATGTCAGATTTTTTGCAAGTTGAATGTGGAATTCCCCAAGGACCCATTTTAGGAGCCCTGCTTTTTATATTGCATGTTAATGATTTGCACGTGGCCTCACCCTCTGTAAAGTAAGCATTTATGCTGATGATACGGTAATATATTGTTCGGCAAATAGTACTATAGAATTAAGTAAGAAGATAAATGAAGATCTAGAATATGTTAAAAAGTGGTTGATACAAAACAAACTAAATTTGAATATAAAGAAAACTGAATATATTTTATTCGGTACGAAACAACGTCTGGATAAAGCTAAAGATACTAATTTAAACATTACTATAGATTATACTTTGTTAACTCGAGTTAGTTTAGTAAGTGTAGACATCTTGGGGTAATTTTACATGAAAGGTTATCATGGCAGCAACATATTAATGCTATTCATAAAAAAAGCAAGTAACGGATTATTATATGCTATAGGATTGCGCATTTGCGCCTGTTCTTTTTAACCGCACATAGATTAGATCTTCCACATCACTGTACATATATATCTGCACAACCCCAAAGTACGAAGATACACCAACAACATGGTGGCCTGTACTTCAACAGAAGAAGAAGAAGAAATCTATAAGAAATATAGTAAATGAATATGAAATGAAATTGGTTTATAATTCACTAGTATTGTCTCACTTAAATTATTGTGATGTAGTATGGGGCGGATGTGGAAGTACACATAAAAACAAATTACCAAAAATTCAGAATAGAGCAGCACGAATAATCAATAGGTCCTCTTGGTATTCCTCGTCAGATGAAAATTTAACAAGACTAAATTGGAATACACTTGACAATAATAGAACAAAGAATGTAGCAATTATGATGTATAAGATTGTCTCAAAACAAGCTCCTGAATATTTAATAGAAAGGGTTTATATTTGCTGACCATACATACAATACACATTCAAGTTTGTATAATGTGAAAACAATAAGACCAAAGACTGAGGCTATGAAAAGATCTTTTAAATATAGAGTGGCCTTAACATGGAATAACTTGCCATATGCCATGATATACAAGGTGCTAAATCTTTAAATATTTTAAAGGCAAAGATGACGTAATACGAAATAAGTGTGTGGGGAGGGGCTAACTTATTAATTTAGTGAGCTGTGTTTTTGTTTGTTTTTAAGGCTTTTTATTTGTATACATATCTTTATAATGTTAATCTATTTATCATTCTTATTTATGTTATATTACTCCTACGCAATATGAAACTCTTTTTTGTTTAATGTCTAATTGTATGTAATATGATTTATGCAATACGATATCAGTTTCTGTCTCTTTAAAAACAAAAACAAATTATGTAGTATTTAACTGATCCTTATTCATATGCTTTTTAGTATGTATTAATATTCCATACTTCATTTTACTTCTACACAATATGATATACGCATTTGTCTTAATTTCAAAATTATAATATGTGTAATATATAACTTTTACATGTACGTGTGCTTTCTTTTGTTTTTTGTTTTATAGTTTAGTTTTTTAATATTTAACATAAATACATAAATATGTTCTTAGCTTATTTAATATCTTGTTATACTTCTGTTTGTTTTTACTATATATAAATATATATATGCCAACAGATTATGATCATCATAACTTATTTCAAATGTTTATCTTTTGGGCCTATCAAAATAGTTTTAATTAACTAAAGTATTTTTAGCTTATTTTCTATATATTGTCGTGTTATGGTTGTAAATTTGTCAGTGTTATATTACTTTTGTTTATATGTCATGATTATGTTGTTTTTTATCAACACGGCCCTGATTGAAACCAGTCTGCGAACTGTTTCGGGCTTTTACCGTGTTTAAATAAAATAAACTCAACTCACTAATTGACGTGGGATCCATGAAACTCAGGGATCTGAGGCATTTTATAATGTTCAGATAAGCATTTTGTATGAGAGTCAGCCTTCATCAATATACCACATTGCTCCCACATTTTGTATTTTCAATTACCCATTCTGCTTAATAAACGTGTTAATCTATTTCATGAATTTTTGTCTGGGGCTGTCGTATTATATCAAGCAATCTGCTTACAATGACAGTCCTTCTTCCGCAAATAATTGTATAATGTTTGAGGAAATTTAATATTTATGACAGTTTATCATTTCTTTTTTGGTAATAACAACTTATATTTGCTTATTAATGATTCGTTGTCAGAAAATGCTTATCGTACTTTATATGATTATTGTTATCGAAAAAAAACTGTATACTTACATGAATGCAGAAGAAAATAAAATCAAATCAAATCAAACAATTATATGAAATATACCGATGTAATATCCTTGATTGAATAATAAGAGAACGGTTATGAAGTATAGTATTATTACTTGATAATAAGCCGACTGTATAGAAGAGACCAAGAGCGATTCCCAGATCAGTCGAACTCATCTGAATGGACCGTGAGAGGTGTCCAAAGAGGATTCCCATAGCCTTGACAAGACCAATCTTAGAACAGGACTCCATGATCAGGATCAAGACTACTGGAAAACAAGGAGATCCCACTATGCTGCTGCACCAAGCCATCTTCAGAGGAATAATTCCAGTCCCACTGATAAAGTCTATGATCTACGAAGCACGTGTTGAACAACAGGAAGAGTCGTGCACTATTAAGATCGCGAGCTGCTTCCGGTGGGTAAACCGTTATGCACTCTGCAAGCATCTCCAATCAAGATGACTGTATAACGTCGTCGATTTTACGAACCGTCATGAAATGGTCATGGCTGGTTATAGTTCACGGAAAACATCCCAATCAATTAATGTAATTTTAATAAGATCCAAATCTTCAGGTGAAAAAAGGTTGGCAAATTAACATGCAACGTTGAATTGTCACGCTTGGTTAACACACTGACAACATTCGAATCAAGAAGAAAGAAAGGTCAGAATAATTTTGGCATCCGAACATTTCCTCCAATAAGAATTCAATATGCACGGACGAAAGAACTCAAGTTACACCACAGATCCTGACAAAGGATTTTAAAGAGCTGGAGTCCAGGCCAACTAATAGCAACAAATTAATTCAAGCAGCTGCCGTTGTCTAAGGTTGCATAATTGAATCTACAGGTGTGCTGTTTACCTTTGATGTCCGAGGTTCGAAGCCTCCAATATCATTGGGAAGCTTGAGTAGTGATTTTTTCACAAAGAAATATCGTTAATATTTCACTTTTATTTGAACTATAAGGGGGAAATTGAACAGATGATAAAATATGAATACAAAAGCCTAATTGTGTCAAGAAATGTACATTCATTGTATAATAGCAGTTTTAAATTGGTGAAAAATAGTAAAATTTTACAACCCTAAAACCTGCAATTTGACACTTTTCCGATTAGTTCCGGCTAACGAAAATACAAGTGAATTTGTTCTTGTACAGTTCTTTATGATGTTATACTTCAGATCAGTGCCCACACATGCCCAGTCGAGTAAATTTGATTAATATTTCAGGAAATTTTGCTCCATTTCCTTCCGCTTGCCTCCTGTAAAGGTAAGCACTGTGTACTGCTCGTATTATCAGAAGAGTGGTACCGAAAAGTAATTCGCATTACAAAAGCAAATTTCCCTTTGAAAGTGGCCGTTAGTTTGCGGCTGGGCAGGAATCGTGTGTCTACGTATCTGCAGGAAAATCCACTTCAGCACATGTCTGACATATTCTTTCCTGGCATCATTGAAGATGGTACCAAAAAAAATGAGCTATATGACTCCATCTCTTAAAACTTCTTGGTTACACACAGAACCCAATGCGAACCCACTTGAAGGTTTTCTTTTATGTGCGAGTAGCGGGATAGCGGTGAAGCTCTAGCTCATCAGTCGTTAGGCGACAACCTTTTTGTCAATGTACTTTAAAAAAAATCACAAACAAAAGAAGGTAAATTCCATCTCAAAGCGCTTTAACAAAACTCGCGAAAGAGCCGCCCTCGGCGACCTTTCGTGAGCTTTGTGTGAGCGATATAAGGTGTTGAAAGGACTTACTTGACAGTTGACACAATGGTGGATAGGAAAAACGAAACAAAAGAAGTTGGTGGATGTTATCCTTAACAGAATTATAATAATATGTGCCTAGTACTTACTTCACCAGAAGTCTCTATAGGGCTCTACAATAATGCAGCATGTACAGTGGGAACTCTTTCCTTTGATTAGTACACCGGCCGATATCCCCTTTGAAATTTATTATATCAAATACAAGTATTGTTTTCGTGGAAGGGCAGCCTGGGCATGGCCTATATGTTATGGGTAACTTAATCTTTGGTGTAGAAATATAAACTGTAAGAATTGAGGAAAGGTGTATCGTATTTGGGTGCAGATTTTTCTAAATGGGAAAAAACTATTATGACATCAGTCATCCTTGTATTGGAAGAAAGTGCTCAGTATTTCTTATTTTTTGTTCTATTTCGATCTCTGCAAACTTTAACTTATTTTTCTCGTTTTGTTTGGCATATGCTGCTTCGATTCAAACCAGCATTACATGAATGGTTAATTCTCTCTTTGAATGCTTTTTTTCTTCAAGATCTACAAATGGATCCAGGATTGACGGGGGGTGGGGGCACAATTCATAAGAAAATAAGTTTTCTGAGAGACTAGAGTGCCTTTTCAATCAAGAAATGACCAGCTGGTTTTCTAAAAATCCCATTTCGTCCAAATACAGGAATCAGTTCCCCACACATCAATCTAACAATTAACAATGTTCTAAATTTTGAAAATCTGTCATGGACGAGACTATCTTGAGAATGTTACCGAGATCAAATATTTAGGCGTAACCCTTGACCAAAGTCTAAGTTGGACACCACACATATTGAATGTGACTAATAAGATTAATCGGGCTATTGCATGCACTAGAAGGATTAAGAGTTACTTGAACCAACGCCTACTGAAACATCTTTATTACTCCCTCATTCTTCCACATATACACTGTCGCTCATATAGTTGGAATATTTTTGTTTTACCCCAATTTATGGAATTATTTTAAAAATCATTTATTCCTAATAGATCTAGATAATACACTGTTGGTCATAATGGTGGAATAATTATTTGTATCTCAATTTATGGAGTGATTTTGACAACGATTTATTCCTAATATATCTAAGTAATAGTATACATTCTCAGATTGTATTGAATAATAATGTGCGAGTGTTTGTTTTGCGTGACTACATGTCAAGGCCCGCGGCACCCTCACTTTTTTGAAAAAGTATGTTTAAGAGAACCTGCCAGTGTCACGAAATATGAGATATCAAAATATGCTCATCTGACCGTAATTAAATACCTAAAATCCCTGAGCGTGCGGGACTCCGCCTCTCAGGCCCTACACGGGGCTCTTAGGCCGGCCCCTGGATGCCCACCTGACTGTAATTAAATGCCTAAAACCCCTGAGCTTTAGGAGGATCCGCCCCCTTGACCCCACACCAATTAGTGACCTGCCATTGTCACAAATTAGGTATCAAAATATGCTCATCTGACCGTGATTTAATGCCTAAAACTCCTGAGCTTCATGGGGGGTCCCCCCCCCCCCACACTTTGAAAAACGTTCTGCGGTGCATGCATGTTTTAAGTTTCAAGTTTATTTCAAGTTTATTTTATTTCACTTTATCAAAAAATAACATAATGAACAAAGGTAATTATTATAACGAAACATACAATATAGAAAACATCATGTACATGATAATAGTTATAACAGAGAATACAATCATATAAATCAATCAATAAAGTGGGGGATCTACTAAAAAGCAAAGCTTGTATTATGTAGGTCCCGGTTCATGGGTTTGTGTATAAATAAGGGTATTTGAATTAACATATTTACAAAAGCATATTACTGAACATATCGTAAACAATTGAAAAAAGGAAGAGTTCTGTGCTTTCCTCAGCATAAACAAATATATATATACATTAAATAAAATGATCAGTGCTTTTTAAGCACTACTTGTGTGGAGAGAAATGATAATTGCAAGGAAAACAATTCAGAAAAGAGAACAGGTAGGTAAGGAAAGATGAATACGAGAAGAAAAAAGAAGAAGAAAAAAAAGCAATACGAAAAGAAATAAACATGGGACAAGTGAGAACGTTGTGAACAAGGGGAAAAGAAAAGAAGCTAAAGGGAGGGGCAGAGATACCATGGAAGAATTAGCATAGGGATAAAGTCGTCTTTGACCGGTGATAGAGAGTGAAAGGAATGAAAAGCAGATGTTAGGTGTAACGTGTTTAGGTATCATGGTTGTCGTAGGTATTCAAAAAGAAATGCTTGAGTTTACGTTTAAATGTGTCAAGTGTGGGGGTTGATTTGAGAGCCGGGTTGAGTGAGTTCCAAAGTATGGGTCCAGTATAAATGAATGTTTTTGTAAAGTAACTGTTCTTGTGCGAGGGGGTGAAAATAATTCGACTGCCTAGTTGGGTAGTTATGAATTTCCTGGTTTTTAATAAAAATTTCCGTTAATCTTATTGGTAGATCGTTTATCTCAAGTTGATACATAAAATTACCAAGGTTGTAGGAGTATAAATCATTTATTTTCAGGGATTTGATTTGGTGGAATAACAGGTTGGTGTGAGCACGATATCTTTTGTTAAAAAGAATACCATAGTTCAATATAGATAAAATCAGAGTGCAGTACAATGTATGAAGGGTCTTCCAGGGGAATAATTGTTTTAGTTTGTTAATAATACCAATGTTTCTAGATACTTTTTTTGCAAAGGTAATGTGTTTGTGTTTTCCATGACAGTTGATCGTCGATCATGACACCCAGAAATTTAGTTGATTCAACCTTATGTAACATTATAAGGGTGGTGGTGATGCGGATTATTATCTCCCCCCCCCCCCAGTTTATTCGTCGATCATGACACCCAGAAATGTAGTTGATTCAACCTTATGTAACATAATGGTGGTGATGCGGATTACTTTCTTCTTCCCCCTCCTCCCCTCCCCCAACGATTTTGCTCATTACGCCGCTGGTCCGTCGCATTTCGTCCCACGCCCCCCCCCCCCCCCCGGTCATGAAAAGAAATCGCCGCCCCTGGATGTAGAGCATGCAATTCAGATATATTTTGAAACAAGCTAAAGGCAAAAAAAGTGAATGAAACAGCGATAACACTCAAAGAACAAGAACAACAACTTACATAACTTGAGGCCAACGTCTTTCACTATGAATACGTCTTAGATTGGTCTTAAACTGTGCTTGTTATTGGAAAGAAATCGCCGCCCCTGATTGTATGTGTTTGAAGCCCTAAATAATTGGAGAGCCAGCTAGCTTAAATCTACACTGTGAAAAGGTTGGGCAATATTTTCCAACACTTTGCCCATAGTCAACCCAACCATCTATTGGGCAATATTTTTGTATTTTGCCCAACAGTTGGTCAAGATTTTCCCAACAAGTGGGCTACCGTAGTCGAGCAGTTGAAGGGTCATATCTTTGCACAAATTTTGGTCAAAATACGAAACAATATTATGCACGTGTGAAGTAGGGTACTTACGTTTACCAATAGCACTGGGCAAAATATTGCCCAATAGATGATTGGGTTGACTATTGGCACAACGTTGGGAAAAGTGTTGAAAAAATATTGCCCAACCTTTTTACAGTGTATCCTCTTCTCTTTTGTCATGTATTTCTTCGTTTTTCCTTCGATCTATCCTCTTCTCTTTCGTTATGTCTTTGTTTCTCCTTCAATCTATGCTCTTCTCTAATTCGTTATTATGTCCTAAAGTTTGTTTTTCCTTCAATCTATATCCTCTTCTCTTTCGTCATATGTTTCTTTGTTTTTCCTTCAATCGATCCTCTTCTCTTCTGTTATGTATTTCTTTGTTTTTCCTTCTCCATATCCTCTCCAGTCTCCTCATGTATTTCTTTGTTTTTCTTTATCTATTATCTTCCCTTCCCTGGGTGTACGTGCTTCCATTGCGTGCACAAGTACTATATATGCCACTGATTGTTGTTGTTGTTGTGATTAATGGCGTTCGCCATCGTAATTCCATGATTTCCGTCAGGCAATGTGATAGGGCGTAGTTACTGGTCCTCTCTTAATATTTTTACTGTTGGATCGACGATAGCCTAGTGGCGTTGTGTTATGCAATTAACAATGTCAGTAATTGTTAGTCGTTATTTTCTGCATTGTTATTCGGCTTGTTATTTTAAAGAATTCATTAGGAAGGAAAGGATATGGTTGAATATTAGTTGCGATCAGTTCATTACGTTAGGACGTTAGTTTAAAGCCTCTCTCTGTATAATGAAGCAATTTATACAATTCATACAATGAAGCAATTTATACCGAGGATAGTACCAGTACCACTGTCACTAATAGATAATATAGCGCAACGTAATTAATACTCAATGAATACGTAATTAATATGTAATTAATACGTAATTAATGTTTATAGCTGAGCATCACAGTTCGAGTACCTTCCACTGAGTCACTGACCTCTATAGATGTCAGTGAGTTTTGCTGGTGATTGTAAGCGGTGTGCGCTCATGACTTAGACTCTTTCACCAGAGCACTTCTAGGAATTTCTTCGCAAAAATGGCTAAACAGTCTGTTGTGTAAAAAAAAATATGCGCGGCCGGGGGGGGGGGGGGGGCATTATGGCCCCCTTTAAGATCTCGGCCGTGAAACGGCCGATCTCCGCGAAAATGTGCACGCATGTCAAGCGAAGTGTATAGAATACTATGATGATTTCAATTTTTTTTTTGAAAAAATTGCTTATTTGCATATTTATGGTAATTTATGCAAAAAAGGTCATGAATCACATTTTTACCCATAAATCATATATTATTCATATTTAAGCATTCTTTATCACTACATATTATATTCATTAGACCATTTGGAATAATAATACGACAACAAATTTGAAAGAGCCAGCTTATTCCTTATGTTATCTCTTGTTTTGATAATTTCTTATGTATTTTATTGTTTTTTAACTTTTGTATTTTATTGTTTTTGTTGTTTTATTTCATTTATATCTATGATTCAGCTATTTTGACTTCCAAGACAACCACCTAAACGTTAAACAAGACCCACTAACCAATGTTTTATCTTTTTAAGGAAAAATTTAAATTTCCATATGTTTTGTACACAAATCACTAAAATGAGCGATTTTCGGGCTGACATGCAAAGACAAAAGATTACGTGACCTTGTAACTGTTGGTCTGATTTTCAAAAAAAATCTTTTAAAGATGCGCAAGACTCGAAAGAAAAAAGTCGGCGAGCGGCGGGGCGCTATCCATAAGCGTTCTCGAACAATCAGAAAAATAGTGGAGGGGGGGACAAATGGCCCCCCCCGGGCCTTATTAGGGTTAATTCATGACAGCAATGAGGATTAATGCCCCACAAAAGAGCACTAATACAGCGCATCGAAACGGTTTTGATCCTGGGGCCTCACAGTTACGAGGCCAATGCTTTGTCACTGAACCATGACTGTACGCAGCGGGGGCTAGGGTAGGGGGCAGTTTCCATAAATAAAAAACAAACAAAGAAAATGCAATAATTTTCAATAATTTATTGCATTTTACCCCGGTTCCCAGGAAACTCAGGGATTCGAGGCATTTTATAATGGTTAGATAAGCATTCAGGGGCATTTTTGGTACGTGCGGTGCCCCCCCCCCCCCCCCCTACATCAGTTGAAGTTAGTGCAACTTAGTTTTGGGGCCCGTGAATTCCTAGTTTTCCTTGATTCATCTAGGAATATGTGTGTTTGTCACTAATAGACTGAAATAACTCACTGTGCCTAAAGACGACTGACATGATAAATGTCTAACTTTATTCACTGTTTTGTCGCCCTCTATCTGATTAGGCAGTACAGTGTCACAACTTGTAAGTCTCATAATAGTCTCATGCAGAATCATTATGATCAAGTTTAGTAAAGGATATTTACAAGACTTCTATCAACCAATCAGAAATACCGGTTGATAGGGCTTGCATAACTGTTATACATGCAGTGCACTTATATACATATAAATTATATAGGCCCTACTTCTCTTGTTGATTCATTTCATATTCGTACATTTTCTATGCAAGCTAGAGGCAACAGCTGCGATTCAAAGTTTGGTGAATATAAAGTAGAAAGCGTGGCCTATATATAGACTGGACGAAAGCATGCATTTCCGAAGTGGAAAAATTATAATATATAGGCCTAGGCCTATATAAGCCTGCCGGTAGCCTATGTATTATGTACACAATATTTTGCGACCTTACAGGTAAATCTAATTAATAGATTTGTGTATGAGAAGGGTGATCTAGCATTATGTAGTAAAATCATGGCAAAATGTAATCTGAACGGAGGGAGAGAATGATAAAAACCTTGATAGTATATTGTTAAAGGGAAAGTCCACCCCCAAAATAAGTTTGTTTCGATAGAGGCAGAATAATAAGAAAATCAGGTGAGTGAAAGTTTGAGCAAATTCTGAATGAAAATAAGAAAGTTATGAATTATTGAAGTTGTGATCAATAAATACAAATTGGCAACTCTGTGACTTATTATACGAGCTCTCCTTCATTTGCTTTGTGCATAATATTCCATAAAATCATGTTTTCTTCGTTATTGATGACGGAATATATATTTGTTCCTTGCAGGGGGGAGTATAGAAACATATTTGCAATTATTATATTTAGGGTGCATGTATGGTTGAAATTTTTCTTGAGGGAAAATGAAAATTTTAGATTTTTTTAGTACTAAGCAAATGGAAGTTGAGCTCGCATTTTACGTCATAGAGTTGCCAATTTGTGTTTGATTGATCACAACTTAAAAATCCTAACTTCCTTATTTTTAATCGGAATTTGCTCAAACTTTCAATGACTTGTTTCTCTCATTTTTCTACTCCTATTAAAACTAACTTAATTTCAGGGTGGACTTCCCCTTTAACTATCACGACACGTAATAACCATATGACCCTTTAGATGCAAACATATATATTATAGATGCACCAGATAAACAGGTCTGACACTGGATTATGCAGTCTGTGTGAACAATTACCAGACTCAATTGAACATTAACTGTGAAGTTGTATAGCCACTTTGGTCTGTCCTAGAAAATTATCTATCGATCTTCAAAACTTTATAAAAAAGTAATTTTTCTCGAATTTATAAAGAATGTTTGGTTGTCCCAAGAGCTATCAAAATTCAATATTTATCCTAGTGTACCAGCTACATACACTGCTGCAAATTTAAGAAAGAGAAACCATGGTCTTATATCTTTTATAAAAATTAAGTCTAAATCTGAATATGTAATTGCATGCAGCAAAGCATGTCAAGTAATTAAGCCTCCATTTAAAAAATTGTATTTGAATTGTAGTGGACTACATGATGTTTTTTGTAATTTTACATTTCTGTACATGATTGTTAATAGCCAGTTGGCCTTTATGTTATCCTTGAGTACCCAATAAAAAAAAGTTTAAACAAAAAATATATATCCTGATTTATATATAATTTAGCTGTTTTATAATTTTCTCAAATGTTTAGAAATTTCTCTAACAAAGTAACTATTTAAAATTTACAACTGTTGTAAATTTTATATTGAATGCCGGGGCCCTGCTTACAAGCAGGCACATACCAGAGTTTGATGTTGTTGTTGTTGTTGTTGTTGTGTTTTTTTTTTTGGGGGGGGAGGGGCACATACATGTAATCGGTCGACGTCCTGGGGAGGGGTCTAAACAAGTTCAACCGATCCTGGAAAAAAAATAAGGGTATCCCTCCATGTTTATGTTTATATTATTATTTGAATACAATGTGTGAATATACTATGTTATATTAGTTCTTTTTTAAAGATGGAAAATAAATTGATTATTGAATTATAGATGCACCAAGCCAAAGGCGAATTTAGTAGACCAGTTTGAACGCTAAAAGTCCAGTAACAATTAATTTCTTGGGACTATATTTTCCTGACGCATCTATTAATGCCCTTATGATGCCTTATCCCTTTCAGGAATATAATTTGTCTCCCTAAACACCTTGTAATCTTTAGTTCATCTTCGTGATAGGCTGCCTTTGAAGCTGATTGCCAGGATTAAGAAGAAAAATATAAGAAAGCCTTTTAGAGACTGGAGTATGCAGAGTTGCAGACTATTTATTTATTTATTAATACATATTTATACAGGTACACTGTACACAAGATCAGGAGTAAATCTGTTTTGCATCTTGGACCTGCATATGGTATTAAAAGCATCATAAAAAGCAATAAAAATAACAAAGTATATAATAAAGTAAAATACACATACATCAAAGTAATACAAATGGTAGCATAATTAAATGAAGGCTACATATAACAATATTAACATATATATAGTCATATAAAAGTATGCGAATGTAAGGTTTCAGCTTAGAGCTTGAGGTAATTTCAATGGATTCGATTTTAATTTTTTTTTTTGTATAATAATTTGCAAATTTCTAGAGACTGAGCATTTTGAAAGTTATTGGGTAATTTGGATTCCATACTTTAGCACCGGCATATTTTAAAGACTGACAATAAAGTTGAATGACTGAAGTTGCAATGCAATGCTGAGTGTCGATGTCAAGAGAGAGAATGAAGAGAGGTACACGAATTCATTCTCTAATTGGAATGTTGAAATCAGTGGGTGTTAATTCATCAAGCCTTTTTAAAAAGTGTGAAAAGAAAATCCTTAATTTCTTTGAAGATACCGATTACATCTCAAGGTGTTATCGATCGCGCCCATTCGTCGCAAATCCAATCAACCACAAACTACATAATGACCAAACTGTGCTTTATTGGTAAGAATAGAACAATTTATATCGCTTATTGTGAATCTTAATTAGTAGATAACAATATTTCCCGAAATCAGTTAAACGATTTAGAGAATGGGTGTGTTTTGATAATGTTAATATTTATTTTCCCTTTTTCGTTATTCGCTTAATCCTGCGGTGCGTGTACATTTGTATTATGTGGTCCCACATGCAGGGATTTGTGTTATTCCAAATTTATCTTTTGAGAGCGTCTGTTCTTTCTTCTGTTGATCAATTTCTATTGAAATGAACGATAGTCCAGCAACAAATTCATAATACAAATTCCATAAAAGTGTCCATTTCATGTTGCATATATAGGTGTAGAGCAATTTTGATAATGGGACTGGGAGTTTTGAAAGAGTGGCAAGTCAATTGATTCATCAAATTTGTTGGCACTTGTTCAGAAACCTATCCAAAATTTGACCCGTATCTCCGGCGTGGAGATACCCTACTAAAACATACCCAAAATGAAGTAAATGTTCATTAATGTCCAAATAAAGATCATGAGTTAAAAGTCGTTATGTTTATTACCTGTTTCATGTCAATTTTCTTGTTATTTTTGGAGTATTTTTCGGATAAACGTTGATAGATAAATCTATACACTTTTTCACAGGTTTCACAGCGAACCGCTGCACAATACAAGTGCATACCGATGGTGGGTTGCGGGTGGGTTGCGGGCGGGCGCGCGCCTGAGTGAAGTTATCTACCGTCATGAGATTTCAATATCGTCACTAGATCTAGAGTGAGTCTCCGGTGAGAGGCATACCCCGGTCCCGGTAGGTGGCCAGGGAAATAGATCAAACAAAAAAATATATTCAAAGCAATAATATGCGATTGAAAACTACCGTGGATTCCCTGGTAAGGTTTGCTTTGCCAAAAACGTCCGTAGCATAAGTACTTATTGGTACGGAGTATCCGTCAGTGTTGTCGGAAATCTACGGCACCAGTCGCCGATGGAAATTTCAGCAGGTGCTAACTTTTAAGTTAAGAGATCGAGACATGACAACCCTAGATCAATATTGTAGCCCTATTTGTCCGATTGAAGGTGAAATTTGATGTTGTTGTCGGAGTTCGATGGCTGTGGACTGTCTCCTATCGCAGAAATTTTGATTGTGCCACCGCAGGGCTAGTTGCATGGGATGGCCGCTTACCAATGTCGTAATTGCATGCCTACCCCGTGTGCGGCCGGGGGTGTCAATACACACATAACATGCGGGTTTGTGTATAACGGTATGTGTGCTGATGTGTGTACCCGCTAGTTTCTAGTAGTTTGTACCCTCGTTCCTCCCTTAGTTGGGATGATCCATTCGGAGAAAAGGTGAAATTGTTAAAAACTTGACAAATTTACCGTAACAACAGATAAACATGAGAAATTGGGTTACCCATAGTAATTTGGTACATGCTTTGATTCTGACGTTGCGCATAAAGCTTATAACGTAACGCGTGCCGGCCATGCCGCCCACCGGGTAATGCATGGCCGTACACAGGGGAACTAGAAGCATTTCGTAAGTGGACAATGCTGATCATGCGGTGGGTCAGTTAGGTTATTTGTGCCTTCTATTTAGTAAGGAAGTATATGGTCTCTACATTGAGGGTATTGAAGTATTCTGTGAGTATTTGCATAAGAATAGAATCGGCAGTTCCAGCGGATCGGCCGCACACCGGAGCCTCTACTCTACACTTGTTTTTTTTTTAATGATTTCTGTATGAATTTATTCCAGCATATAGAGGAACAAGTTGCACACATTTTTCCAAGACATTTTTTTTCTTATCTCCTTCTTTTCCCCGATGCAGTTTTCCAAATTGTTAGATGATGGTTTAGCAAAGCTCCATGTAGTGAAACATTCTCAGTGGGATGGAGCAGGAGGCCCCATCAAATCTTTTGGTAAGTAATTTTATGTTTGCATTTTTAAAACAAAAAAATTGTCTTTTTTTTCTGGTAATATCAGAAACTACATTCTCATTGATTTGACACTAAAATCTACACATTTATATGTGAACAAATCATGGTTGAAAATGTATACATGTAAGAGCTGATTATTGAGGAAAGAAAGATACAAATTTGTGCTAGAAGTCAATAACATATATGTTCTTATAGATATATTTTTGTAAATTTTGTTTTACCGTCAATGTGGTTTTCTCCAAGTTTTTTTGAAATGTTTGTATATTTTGATGATCCAGACTGAAAGAGGAGGTTGAGTTCTGGGAAGAGGTGAAAAACAAATTGTGAGCCTTATCATTGTTATTAAGTGTGGAAGAACATCAGAGAAAAAATGTTCCCTGAAAAGAATGGCTCTTCAAATGCCTTCATATTCTAAATATGACAAGTAACAGCTTAAAATTGAGGGCCGATTTTTATGCCACATGTTTGTGTAGTCCCATATACATCTTTCTGTGTACAGTGCTTGTTACTTTACCAAGACTGGCCCAAATTTCTTACACACCTTTTTCTGATTGATTCCACACCGTTTCTTTCACAATGCAATCGCATAACCAGAACTGAAATTTATCTTTAAATTGTATAATATTTAATCGTAATTCTTATCTACAATCTTGGGATCCACACTTTACCTGAATCATATACCTTAAAACCGAAGAGAACGTTCCTTTATCTCTGTGTCGAAATTCATGAAATATGCAAATTGTGAATGAACCATAATTGCTCCAACCATTCATACTTTGAGGGTTCTAGCCTTCAAACTAATATTATGAACAAGAGATTCCTTTGTTGTTGTAGTTTTTATTTCTTTCTTTCTTCCACCTTCTCCCCCCCCCCCCTTGTTTTCTCTCTTTTGTCTTGTTTACATATTCTGTTTACATGTATGAATATACCAGATTGCTTTCTCTACATGTACATGTACCTCCAAAGATTCCTAATGTTGGCAGTGGAAAGTTAGCAGGTATATGTATGTAATGATGTTGCTCTGTTTTAAATTACATACATTGTCCATCTTCACCCCCTTAGACGAGGCTGCTAGTCAACGAAGCAGCCGGTTTGTCGTTCACAGCTCTTGCCCTCAAGCTTCAACTCTCTCACAATGGTCGCCTGGTGGCGGTCTTCGGCATTGACGGCCAGCAGACCCTTAAGGTCATCCACGACAAACCCTACCTGTGCACGCTCTGCGGGGCTTGCTTCACACACACCACACAACTCAGATGCCACGCTCAGGCCAAGCATAACTACATGGAGAATTTGTCTTCAGGAGGTAAATTGCCTAGTTGCCAAATATGATTCTGCTTTTATATAGCACTTAATACAAATGTTTCTAAGGGCTTTACCTATGTAGTATTACCCCGGTCATTAGATTCAATAAGGTCGCATCCTACCGGGTACCCATTGAACACCTGGGTGGAGAGTAGCATGTGCAGGTTAATATCTTGCCAAAGGCTTAGTTTCTAGGGTCGGGATTCAAACCCTCAACCTTCGCATCTCCAGAACCAGGGATGGAATTTGGGTCATTGTCTCATGAAACCATCAGAAGTACAAGTTCACTGAAACTGACTGGAATTAGTTTTTATGTGTTTCAATTGAATTTCAGCAGACCTGTACTTATGATGGGTTTGTGAAATGATGTCCTGGGAAGTATCTTGTATTTTATGTTAATAGTGAAACTATTTAGTTTGTCTAAATATATCAGAATTAGGACAAGCCATTAGTTTGGCTATTGTTTGCGCGAAGCTAGCTGCATTCTTCAATAGTTACTAGAGAGATCTACCAATAAAAAGAATCTACTCAATACAATGTCAGTTTGTAATGACAATTTGCTACCCATTAGCACAGAACCATTAAACATGGTATCATTCATATTTTAATCATTCATATTTTAATCAAGACAAAATTTAACTTTAACCCCTGAAAGTTCAAACATGAACAGGGGTCCTCTTCACACACACACACACACACCTTGAAAATTCATATCTTGCTGCCCCCTGTTAAATTACTGTGAATACACTTATTGTGGAGCCATTACCAATATAAATATTTATTACTACTGCTTCAAGTAGATATAAGTAATTAGGCTTTAAAGGCAACGTTTAACAATGTTAGATCTGTGATGCATGGCCCTACATGTTATCAGTGTCTGTGATATGGTGAATTATTGAAGCCCTAAAAAAGTGCGCTTTCAAAATGATCATGAAGTGCCTCAAAAAAGGAAAAATCTGTGACCGGTTTTACCATATTCATTTTCCTTAATATAGTGTTATAAAAACCATTAGGAAAACAAAAAATGAAATTTTGATATCCAATCACAATTATCTTGATAATTAGACAGGCGACCGGCTTGTAAAAGTCATGAGATTACTGACTGACCTAAAGGTTTATAAATTATGATTGCAGCATGAGCTCAATCCAGGATGTAAGAAATATATTCTTTTAAAGAAATTTAGTGTAAGAATTTTTTCACTTTAATAGTCATGTTTTATTTACAAAAACTTGATAAAATCAGTGGAAATTTTTCATCAATAGAACAACGTGGAAATTTGCCATGAAAGAAATATGTTCTTTCAAAGAAATTTGGTGTATTAAAGAAAACTGCATCTCTTTCTTTATCTAAACTTTTCTTTTTCTTCTATATTGAAAGATAATTCAGTGGGAAATATGTCGTTGATACAACTTTGAAAGACATTTTATAAATAGTAATGTAACTTTTTTAAGCAATGTTGTGTACTATGAGTTTTCATGTTCTTGTTTTTTATGTTCTTAATGCAGGTGGAAGCCATGTTCTTGAGAGAGACCTTGACATAAGCAATCCGGGTCCTGCTTCAACCGTTGGAACAAGACGAATCTCAACAGAACCAAACTACTCTGACACCTACGACACCAAATTAAACTCTGAAAGTAGTGAGCTCCTGAAGAGCGCGTTGACCGGGGGAGATGATTCGTTACCGTCATTTCCTGAGATCGAGTTGAAGAAGGTGAAGAAGGAGTCCGCAGCGTTGAGTGATGGAGAAGTGGAAACAGACAGGGAAGGTACCACGGGAGACCTCCCGGAGTGTACCCACTGCTCCAAGAGCTTTGCTGGCCATAAGAACCTGGAGGTCCATGACATCAAGCATTGCGGCAAAGAGATGCACAAGTGTTCTGCATGTAAAATGGCGTATCTACCCAGCGCAAAAGGACCAAGCACCGGCGAGGATCAGCCAGAGGAACCTGTGAATCAGCAGTACCTGATGAACTCGGAGGGTTCCAACTTCACTCATAATAACGATGAAGGGGAAGGCGCCAAGGTAGATGTTGAGCTTGAGGATGGACTAGGCATTGACTGTGTCCTTTGCGGAGAGACCTTTGGCATCCTACAACACATCATCACGCATATCCATGCATATACCTCATTCCCGTGCACGTTTTGCGACAGCGAGTTCCCGTCCATGCGAGAACTCGGCTGGCACTGCAAGCAGAAGCACGACCTTCTGTTGGTCCGGTGTCCATTCTGCTCGCGTGGCTTCAGAGAATATTCCCATCTAGCATTCCACATGCGGGAGCACAAGGGCCACCTGTTCTGCAAGATATGCAAGGTGCAGTGTCTTTCACGAACCAGCTACACCATGCACTTGGAGATTCATGAGGTCAATCCAGAGTTGGATCTGACGGATGATGATGGAGATGAAGACAGTGACGAGATGAGCGAGGGCAGTTCACAGAAGGAGAAAGAGAAGCACACCTGTCACATCTGCTCCAAGCCTTTCAATTCCTTTTATTCCATCTTCCACCATATGAGAAGAGAACACCCAATGGAATCTCTTCCCTCCTACAACCAGGATCTCGTCAAACGCCGATTCGTCTGCAAGAAGTGCGGCTTTGCCTTCCGCCGGAAAGACACCCTTGAGCGGCATGAGCTGATCCACAAGAGAGGGGACTACCCTCGACGAAGGCCTCCCTCGAAACCCATCATCAAGCCAAGACCTGGCAACATCCTCTGCACGATATGTAATCGAGCATTCATGAGGCCTACAAACCTTGATGCTCATATGGAGGAGGCGCATCCAGAGGAGTGTGACGAGGCTGTCAAAGAGAAGAAGAAATACTGCTGTGACCTATGTGGTAAATTACTGATGAGCCAGAAGAGTCTGGACCGCCATATCCTAGTGCATCAAGAGCCAAAGTTCACCTGTCCTATTTGCGACAAGAAGCTGAAGCACGCCGAAACCCTGAAGACTCACATGCGGACACACACGGGTGAAAAGCCTTACAACTGTGACATTTGCAAGCATTCATTCGCACAGCGCTCTTCTTACGTCCAGCACATGTGTATTCATTCCGGAGAGCGCCCTCACGAGTGCGATGTCTGCAACAAGAAGTTTATCCGGAGGACAGAGCTCAAGCTGCATCAGGCAAAGCACTCCAATGTCCGGTTGTTTCCCTGCAACTCCTGCAGCAAGACGTTCAAGACGGAAAAACATCGAAAGGTTCATGAGACGCAGTTGCATTCCGAAAAAGCGCAGTCTTACATGTGCGAGAAGTGCGGGAAATCGTTCACATGGGCGGCAGGTCTGAAGACTCATGCCTGCAGTCATATTGGTGATGCTCCTTACAAGTGCCAGGAATGCGACAAGGCGTTTTCCCAACCTCTCTTCTTGAAGAGGCACATGCATATTCACACAAAGCCATTCAAGTGTGAACAGTGCTTTGAAGGATTCAAGAACAAGACAGATCTTAAGAACCATACTGCCCAGATGCATGGGCCAGGCACTACTACAAGCAACCAGACACAGAGTATGGTACCAACTCAAGTCCAGGAGCTGATTTCAGATCATAGCTGGAAACCTAATAAGATGATGATGGATATGCCTGTGGACCCGAACAGTCCCCTCTCCAATCCAATGTCTGTTCCTGGCCCCAGTCAACACACAGTTCCAAACCAAATTCAACAGCCCACCCACCAACAAGGCCAGTCATCCCATTCACCTCAAGTCCAGTCGTCCCATTCGCCTCAAGTCCAGGTCTCAATGCCTACCCCGGTCCAAGGAACCATCTCACACCATTCCCATGTGCCGACACAAGGTCAGATACAAGGTCAAATGTCAGGTCAACTGCCAGGTCAAATGCCAGGTCAATTGCCAGGTCAAATGTCATCATCCCTTACAAACCACACAACTGGTCAAGGTCATGTCCGGATGTCCTACACCAATCGGGCTCCAATGCCTCTGCAAAATCAACCCACCATGTCACTTCCAAATCAAGCTACAGCATCTCACCCAAACCAAGCCTCATTATCTCACTCCAACCAAATCCCAATGTCCCTCCCAAATCATATTCCGATGTCTCGTTCAAACCAAGTTGGGCCAATGTCTCTTTCTAACCAGTCCCACATGCACCGCATGTCGCATTCAGTGTCGGTACCTAATCAGATGCAGCAAGCGCTCGCCAATCATATGCCTCCGTCCCACCCGAGTCAGGCTCTGTCATCGATTCAACATCGAACCCAGGTCCCGAACCACCAAGCACCAATGTCTCTTCCGCATCAAGGCCAGGCTTCTCTTCCAGGGCAGGTCCAAGCCCCAATGTCTGGTCCAGGTCCTGGTTCAGTCCTTCGTCAGCCCCATCATCACTATCTCCCCAATCCAATGATGCAAGACAGGAACATGTATGCAGAGCAGCAGTACCAAGTCCAGGACTCCACAAACCAGGCCATCGCAGCTATGCTTACTCATATGTCTTCACTCTAACACATAATAGCAGTTGTTGGCATTGTGGTTGCTCCATCCGGAATTTTTATTTTTGAATAGTAAGTATTATAACAGTTAAAATTAGGTAGAAGAATTGGCAACTGTTACACAGTCCACTTTGCTGTTGTCATCATCTTACATCAAAACTGTATTCATTTTTTCCCCCTCCTCTAAACCCAATTGGAAACTATTTTTATTAGGTTTGACAGGCACTTTCCATACCATGTCCACAAGCTATTTCAGGCCCCGTATTAAAAATAGTTTAGTTCACTGGTCCTTAATGTAAAATAACATTTTCAAACATTACCAATTTTACATGACATGTATCGTACAAGTACGTATGTCACATAGTGTTGTATGTGTAACATATATGATTACCAACGAACAACTCAAGACTAAAATGGAAAAAGATTTATGGTTTGTAAATTTCTGTATTTTTTGTTTTAGTTCATATAACATTTATTTATTAATTTGTTTTTTGTTTTTATGATACATGTACATGAACTTGTATTATATATTTCAATCCAAGTGTTATCACACGTGTGATACTGGTATTCAAGTCTGAAGACTGTTCGCCTTGGATGATTTATGTTTATTATTTTGGTATCTTGTTCTATTTTGCATACCTTTGAAAAAGGTTTGCTTCCTAAACGAACCTTTAAAAGGGTTCTACAAATTTAGACCTGCTAATGTGGTCTTGATGGTGAATATGACCAAACCGTCAATCATGACAGAAAAGTAAACATTCAATGATTTTGACCAAAACATATTATGTAAGAGGTCGCTAATCTGGTTTCTTGACCGACAATTTTTGTGCACTGGTGTCAACAAAAAAAATCTTTTGAGATTGGAATTTTTAAATTTCAATGCTTTGTTTAATTGATCAAATGTGCATAGATTATCTTCCAATGATATAAACTTCACAATAGAAGTAATCATAACTGTTTCTTGGAAAATAATGTTGACCTTCTTTGTCCAAACACCTTGTTTTACTCTTTAATTCTTGGGTAGGAATTGCCGTCCAAGGCAAGGAGAGGGTTAGTAATTTTAATACAAATTGTTAGGGTGTGGTATGTTCTAACGACAGAAACCAGGCCAGTAGGGGGTTACCCCAAAAATGATTGCTAAGATGAAGCATATACCACATCCAGATAGTCCTTTGCTTGCTGTACAGTCGCAGAAGTATAAAACCAAATTCTTCTTTTTGTACAGTAATTTCTTCTGCTTACACCCAGTAAATAAAGATGGCCTTCAAGATCTAGGAAGCCTAACTGATGAATGTTAAAGCCCCACTGTCCTACTGGTAGCTACTTGCTCCCTCTATATAGAAAACTTCCCCAATCGGTGCCTGTTGGTCCCCCATGATCCTCTTTTTCTTATGTTAGTTGAGAGCTGAGTTAATGAGATAGCCACCTCTCAGTGACCTCGCTGTGTGGTCTAATCCCTTCTGGCCCAGTAGTATTGATGGTCTTTAATAAGTCGGAATTAGGAGAGCTGAGGTATGTTTCATCGTGACTATGCCATGGACCAGTGATGGCCTGGTGGTAGAGTCGATGCCCGGCAAGCAGTAGATGGCAGGTTCAAATCCCTCTGGTTTCAAGATTTTTCTGACTTGTTTTTAATGACAAGATCAAGCTCACAATCTTTATTTACATGATGCAAGCCAAAATTTCTGTACAAATTGAAATTACTCCCAGGAAGCATAAGATTCAAAGCTTGCAAATATTTATTTTACTTTATAGTGGATTCTCATTACATGTAGGCCTACAAAAATATTAAGTTTCCTGTAAATTATTTATCAGTTTGCCTTTGGACGTTAAGAAAATAGTATAACACTCTTTGATATTTAAAGTCAACTCAAACAACTTAATATGCTAGTCTTTGTTGACCATCCATTATTGATTTGATGTGTGGCTGGTGATAGTTTGGGTGAATACTGGCATCCCGAAGCAAATTTCTTGTAATAAGTTTCGTTGCTCTCCGGTAAATGTTATACTGACCCTTTTTGAAACACGACAGGGATTTATTTATTGCCTAATGAGAAAGTGAAAATGGATGGTAACTACCTAATTGGAGCAGATTTGTGTCAAAAGAGTACATATTTCTAAAGCTACAGTCATTTTGAATCAAACAACTTTCTGCTTACCGGTAACTCAATAGTGTGTCCATGTTTGGCGTAAGAGCCCAGTGCACTTATTCCCTATTAGCAAGCCGCCTGGTAAATGGTAAATTTAACTTCCATGACCAATTCCTACAAAAAGGGATATATAGAATGTGATATTTTTTTAAATATCAGAAATATAAATCAATTTTGTTTTCAATTTTTACTTTATAAAGTAAAAAACTGCCAATTTTGTATTCTTTCTATCTTGGTATTCTAATTTGCATTTCATTAATGCAAATTTAGTTTTAGGAGAATTTTCCACTAGACAGCTGTATTCCTTGATTATCACACTGTCCAATGCACTATTAATATTTTGCATCATAGCTCAAATTCTGTTTAAAAAGTACCTTGTGCTTTTCTCTCAATGTCTGCCATGACTTACAGAAGAACTGATTACTTTGTTAGGACCGGCAGGAATTTGTTTACCCTTGCTCTAATTTGAGTGAAATATGCCATTTGGCATTGCAGGGTACGAGTGGTGAAGACCAATGCTATTTTACACACTGAAGGAATGCATTAAATGTGTGTGTTTAATTGGTTTTTACAGACATGTATAATCAGGTATGATTATTAAAGATAAACTTGATTTCTGGTAAAAAAAAGAAATTAATTCTCACAGAATCTAACAAAACTTGCACTGAATGTTCAAGATTGCAAATAAATGTCATGTGCCAAACAATTTTGGAAGAAAATGTATACTGGCTGAGTAATGAGCAAAGAAAGAGAAGGAAATCAGGGTAGTACTAGCCCCGACACCATGTGTGTTGTCCCATATACATCTTTCTGTGTAAGTGATTGTTACTTTACCAAGACTCTGCCAAATTTATGATGATTTTGATGACTCCAGAACCTTGCATTACACACCATTACTTACATGCTATATGATCAACTTTTCTGATCCATTCCACACCTTTTCTTTCACAATGCAATCGCATTACCAGAACTCAAGTTTATTATTAACGTCTGGGGACCGACCTTTAACGTCACCATCTAAAAGACGTGACTCAGTTTTCGAACAGGGTCGCCTGAGCCAGTTTGTTGGCATAGAAAGAGAGCTGACCAACTCACATCTCCCTGGCCGATTACAGGGTGGTCTACAAAAAGGACAGAATTTCTTACTAGGGTCCAGGGTTCGCTGAAGGGCTCAAGGATTCTCCACATGCCTTCTGAACCATATTGTGAAGCATTTCAAACACAAACTTCATGACTAATATTCCATACATTATTTTGGTTGAGAATGAGTCGAGTTAACCTGTCGATAATTTTCAAACCTGCAGAATCAAAATTCAAACCGGTCGCTGTTCATGCCCTTCATGGATAACCCTGCCGATTCATCACTTTGTCAGGGAGAATTTGCCCATGATATTTTTCATCTGAAATCCTCCGCGCTTTATATTATGCACTTTAAGAACCGATGTGGTTGTTGACCAGTAAGGCTGACATGTTTGAGGAAATATACCGTTATAGTATTTTATTTATGGAAAGCAACCCCTAAATTGCTTTTTCCTTGTCTCCCTCTCTTGCAGGGAATACAAATGGTCAATGTATTGTGGCTGAAGATGTAGAGGAGTTTTAACCTTGTATAGTGTTATTCTAAAACTCTTCTTCAAACAAATCAAATTTTATTATAATGATTTAATTAGCATGAAATGTTTTAAATGCTGTGATTTGATTTGAGTTTAGCGATGCTGTATTTTTATATGTAATCTGTCAAGGGTCAGAAGGGTATGAATTCGTTCTATAAATATTCCAGCCATCGCTCCTTCTGATTCTCTGCAGACTGTATGAAATGTAATATATGTTGCCATGCTTGTACTTAAAGGCCCACTGCACTAGCCACGAGACCTCCCTGCTTAATCACTGACGGGTGGTTATCCCATCACATAAGCTCTCAATTAACATAAGAAAAAGGGGTCATGGGGGACCAATGGTCACTGATTAGGATGTTTGCTATATAGAGGGCGCAAGTAGCTATAAGTAGTGCAGTGGGGCTTTAAACTATTTAGAGTAATTTCAACGTCAATAAACAGACCGGTTTACAAACGTGTATATTCAAATTTATGGATGTTTTTTTCCTGGGGACCTAGTGACGAGTTTTCCATTAACCCGTTATTAATGAATGAACTTCACCAATTGGAATCCAGTCTGCATATATTACTTGTTGTTATGTCAGGCAACTTTCAGGTTGTCAAGAACAACCTTTGTTTTAAACGTCTGCATTAATGAACCGGTTTATTGAGTGAAAGCGACCAAATTTAATACAGCATTCCAACGAAATAGTTGCAGCAAGCAGATAAATGTGTACGTTATTTTAAGTGGAAATGAAGCAAACAAAGCCATTTTGTTAATACCAGTAAACCAAATAATCTATTAGAAGAATGAATTTTGGAAAAGGCTGAAACAAATTACCGGTAATAATAATAATAATAATATTTAATTTTTATATAGCGCTTAATACAAATGTCTCTAAGCGCTTTTACATAATCATCTTGTCCAGTGAATAATCATGTACTAAAATAATTTATACATTTATTATTATCGCTGTTATAGTGCTCTTGTTTATGAAAGTTTAAAAATATGTTTAACCATTTCGGGACTTTGATTTTTTTTACACATTGCAGTTCAGAAATGATTGAGCGTTTTCGTCCACAAAATTACACCTGTTATTCTTATCATTCTCTCTTACAAAGTTAGGGATAAATTAAAATGGTTATTAACTGAACTAACGTGAAAGAAAATGCCACAACGATATGCTAATTTGTACAAATACATAGTGACTATATACTCAAATCCACATCATCGCCAATTTTAGGACTGAAGCTTATTTTCAATAAAGTTGTTCTCTTTCATGAACAAATAATGTACTGCAATAGAAATGGATTCCTTTTATTCTGCAATTTTTACTCTGTCTGCTGATGCATTCAGCAAAATCCGGATTCTGGATGAAGAGTTGCAAAAAATATAACTAAAACAATACGTAATTGCTATGGGTTTTTAAAATCTTTAATTGCAGGGGATTTTTTTTTTTTAAATATTGTGCCACAAAGATTGACAGATTTGTTGGTAATCCTTAAATATGTCAGTACTAGTGTGTTTTCTGATAATGTTGCTTGCCCACTGAATCAACTTTTAAATTGTATAGATTTACCTAAATGCATGCATCGAGACTTGTATTTTTTTAAAACATCATTTGAAATCATCATGGCCAAATGTTTTTATTCAAACAATGAAATTGATTCCATAATCAGTGTATGTATATTTTATTGTGAATAATCGCCTCACTATGTAAATAACAAGGAGTTGTAAATGTCAAATCAAAAGAGAACTGAGCAGATTGTATTCATGAAATTATTCATCATACTTTAGTTCATAGCGCCAATGTAGTTTCATAGCAATAATGAATATTTGTGATATCTGTTGCTTTGTATGTTTAGTGTAGTGATGAATGTCTGATTTCATAAACAATCATGTTTTAGTCCATGTAATTATTGTATATTCCATTTTTTGACCAGCCGTTGATGATGTCCATATTTCAGGTATGACTATAAGTCATGTAAATTTCTTTTGTATTCTGTAAATAATGTTACGGCTGATGTACTTTTTCACTAAAAGTAGAACAATGTATTAATGTGTATTATGTACAAGTATTTGTAGTAGATTTCTAGGGCTGGAACTGTAATGTTATAATAAACTCAACCAGATGCCATAGAATCGAAGTCGTAATTTGATGTTTTATTTAAATGTTTACCAAACCCTCTCCAGGAAAGTTGAAAATACATGTACAATGGAACCTTGTCGTACATGTCGAGGGTTCAGTGACACAAAGACGTAACTCCATATTTTGCCAAAATGAGTATTGATATCAAAATGATCAGAAAAATGTGGGCTTTCCAGGAAACACAAAGACTTAACTTCACCCAACACCCCATGGAAGTCAATGGCTAGTGAAACATAGACTTAAGGCCCAAGTGAACTACTTTTTCTCAAAATGGCAAAAATGAAGTAAAGTCTTTGTGTCACTGACCCCTTGATGAAACAACCCTTTAGGATTACCGGTACGAACAATTAAAATGACTAGTTCAATGATGACAGTTTCAGGCCATAGTCCAATTTTATGCCCCGACATCTCCCAATTTCAGGCTGTATATTAATAAGCTATCAATGATATTTTGAGAAGTGCCCCAAGAGAGAAGGCACGTAGGAGAAAAACAGAAATTAAAGAAATTTGTTAACAACAAATGGGAGAGTTGCTGACCAAAATTGCCTATTTGAGATTCGCATACAGTGAACTTGTATTCCAAACATTCATAACTATCTTTATTATTGGCCCAATTTACTTCAAACTTTTGCCATTCTCTTTCTCTTATTTTTCGGCTTTCATACAAATGGTTATCATAATGGTCGGATTGCATTTCAAGTCAAGGTGTAGACCCCGACTAATATTGTAGTCTAGAGATACACGATGGACCCAATGTTGACCTATTGATTACATAGAAAAGCACCATAAATTCTGACTGTATAAATTATCAAAATCATTAATACAATACAAAGTCATTTTCATATCATGACCTTGTGTTGTTTGATATAATACAAAGGTCAACAATTTGCACTCAGTAAATAATTGGACTATATTATATATGTATCAAAACTAGGTTGGTCTAATAAGCCAAGGAGTTTTTTTCTCACTCAGATTCCTCGACATCAAGGGAATAAACACATAATATAAATCACAATTTTTCTCTTGCATGTTTATCTTTCTCTCTCTCTCACTTACATCCTCCTTCCTTCCTTCCATCATCTTTCATATCTACTTCTTACATTTGTTTAAAAATGCCTCACCCCCACCCCCCCCCCCCCCCCTAATATTTCCTCCTTGCTTTTCTCATCCTTGGAGGCGTTTCACAAAACTTGTCATCAGTGACAAATGACAGCTTTTGTTATAAGCTACTGAAATCCTTGCTTCTGATTGGTTATCCCCAGATTTGTCACTGATTTTTGTCATTTGTCATTGAAAAAAAGGCTTTGTGAAATGCCATGTTGTTTCTTTACTCATTCATCACATCCAGGTTCCTCAAACTCTTTCAATCCACTCTCCTTTCCTTCTCGTCTTCCTAAGATTCTGTCGCCCTTTTCTCTCATCTTTCACACCTCCTGACCTTGTAGTTTCATCTCTCTCTTCCAGTTTCCTCCTTCTCTTTTTCACCTTCCTTTCTCGAATCTATCCCACACCTCTTGCTTCGCTATTTCCTCTCTCTCTCTTTCAGACCAAAGGTTTAGTGAAAATTGAGAAAAAATACAAATGTAATTTGAATCAATGAAATTTTGAAAAGGCGGTGCAATGTATAATCTTCCATTCAAAAGTCAGTCAAGAAAATGTCATTTTAATAAATAATATTTTGAAAAACATTATATATATATATAAAGTAATCTTGCATGCACAAATCAGTCAAGGAAAGGTCTTACTACTAATGAAGAGAAAAAAAAAAACAGTATTAGGACTACTCACCAGATTATATTAAGGGTTCTCAGCATTCCAATCAACCAAAACTCCCAGATTTTATCCTGATGGAGTTACAAAATACATGTACAGTGAAACCTGTCTATAAAGACCACCCAAGGGAGACAAGAAAAGTGGTCTTTATAGGCAGGTGGTCTATATGTACAGGTTCCTTTAGTACATGTTTCAATGATAAAACCTTTTTCAAGGGAAACAAAAAATGTGGTCTTTGTATAGACGGGTGGTATTTCTATAGAGGTAGTATTTCTTTACAGGTGGTCACTAAAGCAGGTTGGACAGAACATTCAACTCATTTGAGGTGTGCAATATCCTCATACCCAATCATCCAATGAATACACTGTTTCAACACAAGATGAAATAAAAGAGTCTTAATTAACTACCATTTGAATTCTATTGGGGCTAATGGAATCCCGGAATCCCCCCCCCCCCCCCCCACTCAGTGTTATTTAGGGTACGCATATGCTTGTTCCCTCTTTTTGAAAGCACCCCCTATCTGAGGACTGCCAACATTTCTGGACGCCCCTTTCGCAGGCTTTTCCTGCCTTGGAGACCCCCCCCCCCCCCCCCTAAATCCAGAACACTGCTTAATGAACCCTCCTATCTCAGGACATGCAGACCAACGCCCCCCCCCCCTTTACTCAGATAAGCTGTCATTACTGGTTGGCTCACACCCAGGGAATACCCCAAAGAACTCAGCCTGCATTACGTACAGACATTTAGCACATGAAATACATACAAAATTTCTGTGCTCGTGTTTTCATTCATACCTTGAAAGAATAAACAAAGTCTGCAAATTAGTTCTATGCTCACTAATTATTTTAGTGCCTGATATTGAGACTTAGTTAGAAATAAACCTTCCATTATTCTTAACTGACATCACTTGTGCCTGCATGATGTGTCCTTTCACATACTAATGTACCTGTCATAAATGACTTATGTAATCAAACTCTGTAAATAAGATACTCTTTAGATTTAACGAATCAGTAATTATTGCTATTTAATTTTAAGTGTCATCAATTGTCACTAAACTGAAGTACCGATTTTGAGTGAAATCAGGTGAATTTTGTACAGTGGTGTTTGAAATGTTGAGAATATAGGTTCAATACACAGGACACAGCCAGGATAGTAATGCAGCCGTGTGTGAATTAGGATAGACTACAGTATAAAACTAGTCTACATATCAGTCCCGGGATTTGATCAAGTTGTCTATGTTCAAGATATTTTATAATCCCCGTTTTTTAATTTTTCAGGGGTCCAAAGAGATGAGAGAAAAAAGAAAAAAACACCCATTTTTTAACGAAATATCCGGGTGAAAAGTTTTTTAGAATTCTCGGGCCGGACTTTGTCACACGAAAAGTACCCCTTTACCGGACATTTTGGTAACACGCTTGGTATCCCTCCGTTCTCGGAGTGGGGGGGGGGGGGGGCCGGGACATAATTATGTAATATTGATTGTACTGTTTGCCAGATCACCAGTGAACTTTTGAACGTGAAAAGGACAAGAGAGAGGTTGGCTAGACAACATGGATGCCACAAGAGTTGTGAGGCGGTCGCGTGTACATGTACTTGGTAGAATCAGGGATAAACTCTCATATCCCTGATCAATGCTGGTACTTGGTATAGGATATCCAAATGTGAGCAGGACAAGGAGAACAGAGGAAGACGGCCTGCTTTGAGGAAATACATGTAAGCATGGTGAGCAACAAATCCTGCAGCACAAAAACACTATCTACCCTATATCGTAGACAGTCAATCGATGAGGGTCCTCGTGGGCACATATATCGGCAGAAGAGATGGCTCGAGCCTCGAAGATTCCCATTTTCAGAACTAGGTCAAGAGGTCGACGGCTGGCTATCGTCGGGAAAGGGCTTACGACCTCAGTGACCTCCAATCAGCGACTGCGTAATGATCTGAAGGTCGAGGTCCTCAATGATGCGGAGAGTAAGATCCATGTGATCCGGAACGTGACGAAACGCAAGAATATTGTGGACCCGCCCCCCCCCCCCCACTCAGTGTTATTTAGGGTACGCATATGCTTGTTCCCCTTTACCGGACATTTTGGTATTAAACACGCATGGTATCCCTCCGTTCTCGGAGTGGGTGGGGGGTGGGGGGGGGGGGGGGGGCTGGGAACGGAATTGCCTTATTTTTACCAGCGATTTATGTGACTTTTCTCAAACTCCTTGGCTCATCCCTCGCTTGAAAAAAGGAACTTGTATTATATTCCATTTCTTCCTTATTTGCCAGGATAGCAATTTTGAAGAAAAAATTCTTGCAAATATTGTACATGTGCAATGCCTCATATTACTGCAAAATGCAAATCATGTCTATAAACCGCTTTTGAATCAAAATAAATTGAATTGGATAGCCGGGAAGCCTGTATAATACAAGGATCATGAATAGCATCAATAAAAACACTTGTTTGGGAAGGTGGACCTGAAGGATATATCTATTAATTTATTTAAGAGATGTTTTAAATAGAGAAGCAAGATATCTGTATATGGATGGTAACACCCTATCTGAATTCTCTGAAATCACTCCTCTAGCTATGAATTATGGCAACTACCATGGCTCAACAGCCAATCAAAATCAAGGTGTTAATGGTAGTTACCATTGATGGCAAAGTTACCAACAATGGTAAGTTTTGTGCACTACACCTAATGTTTTTAGAACAATGTAGAATTGCTTAAAAATTTACCTGATAATCATTGTTAATTAACCCTTCCTATTGGAATAATTTTTCTCAGAACTTTCAGAGATGTTTATTCTTACATTCTCATATGAATTAACAAACAGTTGAACAGCTTTAAAGCAGTTTATAACTACCGAAAAAGGTATTGCAACTTGTTATTCAACATCTTCAAGACAGTGTCAAAATGTTGAATACCTGCAAGGCTGCAAGCTGAATCACACTATGAACATGACTGACAAAGAAAGCGGACAAAATATACAGTTCCTCAGGTAGACAAAGGAACATCCCTTCACTGCTATTATGTAGAAATGTGTCACATGCATATTCACCTGTTCTACATATTTGTACACAATAGCAGTGAAGGGATGTTCCTTTGTCTACCTGAGGAACTGTATATTTTGTCCGCTTTCTTTGTCCGTCATGTTCATAGTGTCAAGAAGTTAAGATACTTTAGTATGATTTTCCAAGGAGCTACATATGTACCCCAGATGAAGCAGCACTATAATCCAATTTGAATGGAAACAGCTTCTTCTAATATGGGCTGCGTAACAACAAGATCTTCATTGGGTTCAGTGACCCCCTGCAGCTGTAAGCTGGAAGAGGCAGGGGTGAAAATTTGTGTACGAAACCTCTGGACAGGTTCAACGATGCCATGCACTCTGGACAGGTGACGTCGTCTCCCTCCCTTCTGGGCGAAACCCTCGCTGCAGTGTTCGCAACGGAACGGTTTGGTGTGTGTCCGCTGGTGCGATTTCAGCGAGAACCTGTCAACAAAGGATGACTCACAATCATTGCAGTTGAACGGCCGGATGCTGCTGTGGATGTTCCTATGGGTCTTGAGTCCCGTGGCAGTGGCGTAACCTTTGCCACACTCATCACACTTGTGCTCACAGTCCCCGGTGTGCACGCCCCGCTCATGCTGAATCTTTTTTCTGCTCTCCAAAAATCCCTTCCCGCAGTAGCGACACTTGTAAGGAAGCACACCTAGATGACGTATTCTGTGGCTTTTCAAGGACGGGTAGCTTTTCAACCGCTTCCCACAGAGCTCACAGATGAATTCACGATCCTTCTGGTGGATCTGGGCATGCATCCTCAAGTTCTTGTCGCATCGAAATGTCTTTAAACAGCCAGGAAAAGGACAGGCTACAATGATATTCTCTGAAGTATGACTCTGCATGTGCGTTTTCAAGGAAGTGCTATTGCTGTAAAATTTGCCACACTTTTCACAAATGAGCTGAGGGGTTTTCTTCAATGGCATCACATCTGCCTGGTCCTGATGCCACTGGACCATATGTTTATGGAAAGAATTCTTTCTGACAAATTCTACTCTGCATATAGGACAGGTGACTGAATTTTTCCCTCGAACTCTAAATCTTGTCTCGCTGGGTGTTAGAACTTCGGAACCAGGGCAGTAATTGGCTATATGGAGATCCAAATTGTTCAAAGTCATAAAACTCTTGCCACAAGGATCACACTTGAAAAGACCAAGATGGCCTTCCAAGTGATAGTGTAGTTTCCCAGCAGTGTGGAAGGCTAGATTACATTGGGCGCAACGGAAAACTCCTCGGGTCCTGTGTTTCTGCATGCTATGTGATATCAATGCTGTCAGCGTTGGGACCACTGCATTGCATTCTTTGCAAGTGATTGAACGATGTGCGTGATGATAATGGTTCATGGCATGAGCACGAAAGAAGAACTTCTCACCACATTCGTAGCAGCTAGATACAAAGGGAGGATAAGCCTTCACTCGCCTGGATCTAGGATTTACTTTGTTCTGTTGTCTCTTGCTATCTGCTTGGGAGGCATCTCTGTCCTCTGTATCATTACATTTATCATCGGCGGCTGCAGTAGCTTTGAACATTGCTGCATCGCAGCCTTCATCAGCCTCAACTGATGTACTAGCACAACTGGTTGTTTCCCCCCAACTCCAACTACCGTCTTTACTGAAACTGATTCGATCCCACCCTGATCCTTGATCGTCATCCTCTATCTCTTGAAGCTTGGCGGAGAGGGCTTCCAATTCCTCGCATCTGTCATTGTCCCACAGTCCTATGGCCCCTCGGCACAAACGGCACTTCACTCCATCCACCCCGCCGCAATGGCTGTCAAGATGTGCCTTCAGTGTATCCTTGTCAAAGGAGAAAGACGTGCAGTGAGCGCATTTATGCAGTATTTCATGCTGTACAGTTCCTGTTCTGGTCTGATCCGTCTGGAGGCTATCTCCAGCTCCCTGAGGCTGACCTTGATGTTTGGGCATATAAAATGAAGCCTCAACAGCGTTCCGAAACAGCTTATGTTCCTGTGCAGAGTGGACGTAACGCTGTGCTGTGCTGTCGCATTTGAAGCCGCATATAGAGCACTTTGGCCTGTACTTCCGCCTCTTTCTCTTTTCCTTTCCCTTCTCCTCCTCTTCCGTCATTGCATCCTCCTCATCAGACGGTAAGGACCCTCCTGAAGGCGATCCGTCTACAGCAGACACATTCTTCCTGCTTGAACTCTGCTTTTCCACTTCATCATCTACCTCCTTTTTCATGTTCATAGCCTGTAGTAAGAGAGATGCTGCACCTACATGTAGCTCAGAACTCTTGGCAGATACAATATGGGTCTCAGCTCCTTTGAGAACATTGCTGCTGTCACTGGCATCCCTAGTATCTTTGGTAAATCCTTTCGAGTTCATTAATAGTTTCACAACCATTCTTTCCTTGCGTTCATTGTGTGCAATCTTTCTATTGTGTGTAAATTTTTCCTTGTCTGCAGCTTTTTCCGTGACTGCAAATTTTACCTTGACTGCAACTTTTTCCTTGGGTGCAACCTTTTTGCTGCGTGATTTTTTGTCCATGACTGCAACTTTGCCGTTGTCTGAAACTTCTCCCCTCCGTACACCTTTTTCCTTGTGTGCAACCCTTTCCGGAGTAGAACCCTTGGGTGTGCAAATGTTGCTGTTTTGTTGAATGGCGGGCTTTGCGCTGTCTTGTCCATGTTCATCTTCCACGGGCAGATACACATCTTTCAAGAAGCAGGATTCAAGAACATTGCTCTGGTCAACCATGGACTTGGTTATAATGATCTGCATCAATCGAGAGAGAAAAGGAATATAAAATATAAAATCAAACTCAAAATCCAGAGGTGATCTACATGTAGCACTTAATCACGTCTACAAACTTTGCCCCAAGCAAAGATAAGTGGTTGAAGCATCAGGTTTAAATAAATTTTAGGTTACATTTTTTCATGGTTTAAAATGCCTCAATCACACCCTTGCGTATTTGGCTTGCTTGTTGCTTCATATTTATGGCAAGCCGTTTTAACATTTATTCCCATTTCTTGATATCAAGAAATGAAATCTTGAGATCAAGAAATGATTTTCTATTGTAAAGCAATGGTAATTCTTGATAGGAATAAATGTTAAAACGGCTTCCCATAAATATGCAGCAATATGCAAGCCAAATACGCAAAGGTGTGACTGAGGCATAAGAGTAGCAATGGTGCTGGATCCAGGATTCAAGTCATGATGTCAATTAAAATGATATTTTATCACAAACCAACAGGCACCAGAGAATATGTCAAACAATCGTGTGAAATTTATTCTTTTATTTCATGTTGGTATTAATTTGTTCCTTTGAATTGCCCGTTTTATAATCATTTCATTATTCTGAGATGCAGTGAGCCACTTGGTTGGCCCACCAGAGCTCTCAGTGAAAGTGTGCTGTTTCAGCACTTTTCGTAAAATGCAACAACATACATCTGTAGACCTCTACATGAATATTAAAAAAAGTAAGAGAGAAGACTAAATTGCTTAATCCCAAACTACATGCAATATGTATATACATGTATATAGGAGATCGCATGCTATTACACACGGTGTATATGCTGACTTACTTTCCTTCTTTTATCCCACTTATTAAAAATCGTAGCCACTTCGTTCTTTTTTAGTTTTGTTTAGTTTCATGGACGGTGCTTTTTTTTTTTTTAATTGATGGTGCTATCTAGCTGTCATGAATACTTCACAAGTTTGCTTAAAAATAATACTTGTCAACTTTATTCAAACATTTGTTTCTTCTAGCTGAAATGATTCAAAATACTTAACAGCCAGAAACTTTCACACAATAAATATGTTGTGTGTTTCAACTTTCAAACAACGAAATATGATTAGACCACATGGCCAGCAATTCACAAACTGGATTTACATGTACAGTGTACAAGCAAAATGCTACATGTATATCAGTTGGATAGAGGATAGATTGGGTATATCAGTAGACAAAATAAGCAAAATATAGTATGAATGTGCACAAGACCATATTATGTTAATAAAGGAATTTAAAATTTGTTTGAGAAAAATGAAAGCTCTATTTGTATTTGCTGCAGTAACAACACAAATTAATTGCAGAGATTGTTATTGTTTTTACCAGAGCTTTGACAGCCCAATCGCTATAAATCACTCCTGTTTTTTTTCTCACTGCAATAATAAAACTAATAATAAATCTGGATTTCTGTAGCATTTAAATAATGTCTACTACATACCCAGCCAGTGCAATCTATTAACCCCTTCAATCAAAAGGATGCATCTACAATGTACATGTACATACTCCACTTCCTGGGGAGTAGCAGTTTACTAGTCAAACTCCAAAACTATCTCACCTCGTTCCCTCTCCCTCCATTCTGCATCTTCTCTGCCTCCTCGTAACCATGGATATCTTTCCCATGCTGTTTGAGTGATGCAGCATGCGTGAAGGTCCAGCCACACAGAGGGCACATGTAGGGTACACGGTCACTCAGCAGAACCCGCAGCATAAGACCGTCCTTGTTGATGGTCACCACCATCTTGTCTTCCTGCGAATCCTTGACCAGACGTTCGGAGGAACTGCTCCGATGGTGCTCATCGATTGTGGGTTGATGACCACTTTTTAAACCTCCATCTTGGGTCTCCTCTGTTTGATGACCTTGACCTTGTGCTTGCTCTTTCTTCACACTTTCACGTCTAGATTTTCTAAATCCATCTCCATCTTGTTCATTTTTTCTTTTGGTTTCAGATGACTTTGGTTGTATCTGATTTGTGGAAAGATCCATTACGTCTCATCAAGGAATGAGCCTCCAAGTCTGACTTTGATTCCTGCAGATGAAGTAGAGAGAGAGGGTCACATCAAATATCAGTCAAACTCAAAGAGATTTTTTGTTGTTGTAATCCTTGCACTAACTAATCAATCACCAAAATATTGGGAGGATATGATCGACCCTACTCTTGCTAAATTATTAACTTAATTTGTAGCAAGTTACATTGGGACTTGGGAGTTGGGCGACTTCAGTCTTCACTACACTCTTCACGACTTCACGACTTCATGAGCAATGTTCAGAAAGTTCATTACGAAAAGCTCTCGTTAAAACTATACCCCAAAGGAACCAATGTTTCTCTCTTTAAAACTTGGATAGAGCCACTATACCCCATCACTATAACACAGTAACTAATGTAAATCAGATCAGGTGGGCTATCACAACCCCACTTTCTTTTCTCTCGTTAAAACTTGGACAGAGCCTTGCAGCTCTGCATGAGAGATTATGATATTGGATTGCAGCTGTACTCTTCATCATCTTACGTACTGTAATAGGGTAAACAAACTCTTACTGGGGCTCTGCCTGAAAGGAAATGAGAAGTAGGAAATATATATATATATTACTTGTTTTAAGACATTTTCATGTCCAAAAGTCACTTATAATTTAGATAAATGAAAGTTCGAACTAAATAAAATCTGGCTATTTGTGTCAGTCGATCAGTAGACTTCAACAATGATCACGGTCTGTAAACAAATAAGATAAAAGAAGATACCCTTAAATTTTATCCTGCCACAGGGCTAATCCCCCCAGTGCCAGATTTATAACAAGATAATCGGATTAACGCGATGGTACTAACAATAGCGCGTGCAAAACACTAGGCACAGTCCAATGGGCATGAACAATAACTGCTATTACGAATGGTGCTAGCATGCAAGAAGCAGAGTAACAATAGCGTGCTTGCAGCCTTATGGCAGGCTATGAGTTAATTAAGATCAAACTATAACATAATCCTCTACGAACGAAGCAAAATGACCCAGAATTGGCGATATAACAACTATTTTAACTGTGAAAAGTAGCACTCCTTCTCCCTTTCTCTCAGCTCTTCGTCTATCAACTATCGTGCTTATCTCTCTCTCCCTCTCTATCGCCCCGTCCGAGTTTTCGTCATGTTGTAGACCCTCAATCTACTCTCTAGCCTCTACTAGCCTCGGCCCAAATTTCTCTGATTGTTTGCCTAGACTAGAGAGAGGCTCTGCCTCTAGCCTCTATCTAGGCAAACAATCAGAGAAATTTGGGCCGTATTCAGAAAGCAATATTAGTCTATTATTAGTCTATTTTAAGCTAGGGAAGATGATTTTAATCGTCATAACAAACTCAAATTGCGCAGAATGCCATAAGTAATACTAATATACCCATAAAACTAGAAGATTTATAGAAAATTGACAAATCATCCCATCCTGGTGATGGCCGGTGCAGTGGCTACGTAACGCGCCGGAGACCCCGGGAGCGCCGCGGGCAAAATTTGGCCGACGCGACGTCACGCAAGCTTGAAAAGTCAAGGACTAGGCTTCACTAGAAACACTGTTTCCCAACCCCTAATTTTGCTAAAATTCTGTAAATAATAAAATCACAATCTATATCTACGGCTAATATATGAAGACTAACAATATGGTAGGGTATTCTGCAATTACAATTGCAGAATACCCTACCACGGTTTTACAGAATTAGAACTAACAGTCTGACGAATATTAGAAATATAGAACTAGAACTAGAAGCCAAGAGTCCAACGACCATCGACCAACAGTCTGACAAATATTAGAAATTGAAACCAACGACCATCGACCAAATACTATTGAATGGATAAGTCCAACGACCATCGACCAACAGTCTGACAAATATTAGAAAAAGAGACCAACGACCATCGACCAAATAGTGAGGCATATTTGTTTAAAAGAGCCAACGACCAACGACCATGGACTCACAAATATTTGAAAAGAAGCCAACGACCAACGACCATCGACCAAAGACTCACAAGTATTAAAAAAGAAGCCAACGACCATCGACCAAGGACTAACAAATATTAAAAAAGAAGCCAACGACCAACGACCATCGACCACCCACCAATACTAGTCTAGTCTAAGCACAAAACTATTTTTTTATTTTGTATTTTTAGCACGAGACATTCCACTATTAATTATAAGCACAAAACTATTATTTTTCTTTTGTAGTTTTAGAACGAGACATCACTTGTTGATTAAAAAAGCACAAAACTATTATTTTTCTTTTGTATTTTTAGAACGAGACATTACTTGTTGATTGAAATATCTAATAGGGTCTTTGAAAGCAGACTAGTAGTGTAAGAGAGGGCACAAGGTACAAACAAATACGTGTGTGGGACTATGAGCGGGCTGGACATTTTGTGTTACTGAAATGGGCTTAGAATTCAAGTAATTCATCTATTAAATGACTATAACAGACAATAAACAAGACAAAGGTAAGGACAAGAATCGGAATCAGTGATTATCAATTAAACAGACATTTTGCATGAAATACCATCAGGAAAGCCATCTAGATTTGTCACAAATTAGCGACAAACACATCAAATTCAGCGCTGCAATGGCGCACAAAACGGCGTAGAATTCAAGTTTTCATCCACCAAATGAATTCAAACACTTGTATTATACAATCTTCAATACCTGTATCACCGTTATCGCAAATAATAAAATCACAATCTATATCTACGGCTAATATATGAAGACTAACAATATGGTAGGGTATTCTGCAATTAAGCCAAATTCTTACTCACTCTTGTCAATAATGCAGGTTTTATTAGCATATACAATGGATAATTGGAGTCGATCGAGTGGCATAAACATCACTTCGAAGCAAGGGAAGTATCTCTTCTAATCACACACAGAATGCACTACTTCAGTACTTGACGTACACAGGCGAAATGTATTTGTCGCCCTCTTGAGATAAGTTGGAATAAAGGGGAAGTTCCCTTTCAGCCTTGTAATTGTGGGTCAGTTGGGCCGGGGTGTCAACTCTAAGAGCGATGGCCACCCAGGGGCGTCGCCAAAGGGGGGGGGGGGGGGATGTGGGGGGGGGGGTGCGACACCCCCCCCCCCACTTGTCAGGATATTGTCGGTAAAATTGCGCTGCCGTCGGGGAGAAAAGGGGGAGGGGAAAAAAGAGAGGGAAAGGGAAAGAAAAAAAAAGAAAAGGAGAGGAAAAGAAAGAAAGGAAAAAAAGGAAAGAAAGGAAAAGAAAGGAAGGAAAAGAGAAGAAAGAAAAAGAAAAAGAGGGAGGAGAAGAAAGAAAGGAAAAGAAAGAAAGGAAAAGAAAGAAAAGAAGGAAGAAAAGAAGAAAAAAAGTAAAAGGGAAAGAAAAGAAACGGGGAGTGAAAGAGAGGATATAGAGGGGAAGGTAAGAGCCTGAGAGAGGAGGAGTGGGACTGTGGGAGTAAAAGAGAGAAGTGGGTTGTTGGGTGGAGTCGTCTCGTCGAGGGAGCAAGAAAGACACGGGTAAATATGTTGCTGTGTCGGTATTCTTGCTCGATCCTCGTGTACTATATCAATGCAGTCGGTGAGATGTATATTGTCGGTCGGCCGACAAGTTTTTTTCCGCTACGAACTGTGACTTTTTATCCGCTGTGACGACTTACAGAGTGACTATACAACTACAATATTTGTATTTTCTCGCAGTTTCACTTTCCTATAATATCAGCTAAAGAAATCAGAATTTTAAAATTTTTGGGGAACTAAATTCAAACAAGGTTTAAGAGTCAACAACGGTACGACGATTCGTCTTCCTTTCTCTATATTGTGATGAAACGCCAAAAAAATTGCGCTTCGCGCCGAGGGGAAAACTTCCATTTAGACGAGTCGAGAACGGTACAACAAATCGTCTTCTTTCTCTAGTAATTTAAGGAAACTTCAAAGCTTTCGCGTTAAAGGGGGAAACTGAATTCAGATGAATAGGGCTTAATAAGAGTCGAAAATGTTACAACGAATCGTCTTCCTTTCACTATACTGTGATGAAACGCAAAAGCTTCCGCGCTTCGCGCGAAGGGGGAAACTGAATTCAGATAAATAGGGCCTAATAAGAGTCGAGAACGGTACGACGAATCGTCTTCCTTTCTCTATACTGTGATGAAACGCCAAAAATTCCGCGCTTCGCGCAAAGGGAAAACTTCATATAGACGAGTCGAGAACGGTACAACGAATCGTCTTCTTTCTCTAATAATTTAAGGAAACGTCAAAGCTTGCGCGCTTCGCGCTAAAGGGGGAAACTGAATTCAGACAATTACGGCTTATCAAGAGTCGAAAACGGTACAACGAATCGTTTCCTTTCTCTAATAATTCAAACAAAACTTCCGCGCTTTGCGCTGGAGGGGAAGCTTCATTCAGACAAGGATTAAGAGTCGAGCACGGTTCAATGAATCGTCTACGTCGAAGGGGGAAACTGAATTCAGATGAATAGGGCTTAATAAGAGTCGAAAATGTTACAACGAATCGTCTTCCTTTCTCTATACTGTGATGAAACGCAAAAGCTTTCGCGCTTCGCGCAAGGGGGGAAACTGAATTCAGATAAAATGAGGGCCTAATAAGAGTCGAAAACGGTACGACGAATCGTCTTCCTTTCTCTATAATGTGAATGTGATGAAACGCCAAAAATTCCGCGCTTCGCACGAAGGGGAAAACTTAGACGAGTCGAGAACGATACAACGAATCGTCTTCTTTCTCTAATAATTTAAGGAAACGTCAGAGCTTTCGCGCTAGAGGGGGAACTGAATTCAGAAAATGAGGGCTAATTAATAGTCGAAAACGGTACAACGAATCCTCTTCTTTCTCTAATATTTTAATGAAACGTCAAAGCTTCCGCGCTTCGCGCGAGAGGGGGAAACTGAATTCAGATGAATAGGGCTTAATAAGAGTCGAAAACGGTACAACGAATCCTCTTCTTTCTCTAATAATTTAAGGAAACGTCAAAGCTTCCGCGCTTCGCACGAGAGGGGGAAACTGAATTCGGATAAATAGGGCCTAATAAGAATCGAAAACGGTACCACGAATCGTCTTCCTTTCTCTATATTGTGATGAAACGCCAAAAATTCCGCGCTTTGCGCGGAGGGAAAACTACATTTAGACGAGTCGAGCACGGTACAACGAATCGTCTTCTTTCTCTAATAATTTAAGGAAACGTCAAAGCTTGCGAATGGGGAAACTGAATTCAGACAATATTATTACGGCCTATCAAGAAAACTTCCATTTAGACGAGTCGAAAACGGTACAACGAATCGTTTCCTTTCTCTAATAATTCAAACAAAACTTCCGCGCTTTGCGTGGGAAGGGAAGCTTCATTCAGACAAGGATTAAGAGTCGAGAACAGTACACCGAATCGTCATAATTGAATGAAACGTCAAAGCTTCCGCGCTTCGCGCGGGGGGGGGGGGGGAGAAACTGCAATCAGACAAGGATTAAGAAACGAGGATGGTTTAACGAATCGTCTACTTTCTCTAATAATCATGATTAAACGCCCGAAATTCCGCGCTTCGCGCGGGAGGGGGTGAAACTAAATTCAGACAAGGATTAACAGTCTCATAATGAAACGTCAAAGCTTTCGCGCTTCGCGCGGGAGGAGGGGAAAACTTCATTCAGACAAGGATTAACAGTCGAGAACGGTACAATAAATCGTCTTCTTTTCCTAATAATTTAAGGAAACGTCTAAGCTTCCGCGCTTCGCGCGGAAGGCCTATCACCACACCCCCCTAATGAGCGCGCTTCGCTTTCTCACTACCGCCCCTCCCTAAAATAAGATCCTAGCTCCGCGCCTGCATAATAGCTATGAATGCTGACTAAGTTGACGAAATAATTCGTATATTGTGTCGTCGTGGAAAATGACCATTTGCGCATACGCAAGTACTACAGAGAGTCCATAGGAAAAACAATTTAGCCTTCGGCCCCGGGTTTATAGGGTTAATGTGTAGATATTGGACATTTAATTTTGTCGGTAATTGGTGGCTAGTTTTGTCGGTAATCGTTGGCCTCTACACCCCCCCCCCACTGAAAAAGGTCTAGCGACGCCCCTGTGGCCACCACGCCCCTCCCCCTCCCACCCCCCCCCTCCTTCTGAAGTGTCACATAATCAATTAGTTGATAGTGGAATCAAAGGTGCACGAAACGTGCCATTTCAAACAAAAAGATCCCTACAATGTAATAATTTGTGTGCCCGGCCTAATTGTCAGAAAAATAATAATGAACTTCGTCATGGCCGCTTCCAAAAATGGTCATGGGAGCAAAAAAAGAAAACGAAGGGGGAAAGACCTGTTATCCGAGCCTTTGTCCTGGCATCCGCCTTTATACTATTGCTTGATGAAATTACAAATTTAGAACTTATTTATAATCAGTGTGAGGAAATCCTACTCTCTCTCTTTCTTTCGCGAATTTTGACAATTGCATTCATTCGCCCATCGTATATTCGTTATGACTGTTGCGTTAGCCCTACATGCAATTAACTTGTTCGCACTATAATTTTTCTTCTGAACAACATTTTTACTCCTTAATCACCCCCCCCCCTCTTCCCCCCTCGAGCTCTCTCTCTCTCTCTCTCCCCCTCTCTCTCTCTCTCTTTCGAGTGTCAATCTCTCACTCCCCGAGCTCCTCGCCCAAATTATGTTTACGATATCTTGTTTACATGCATGCTTTTAAATTGAACCTACATGAGCTTCATAATGATATAAGCGCTTTACAGATATCAAAATTGGGTAGTAAAATCTAAGTCACATATCAATTTCTTGATAGGGAGACTATCGATACAACAGTTTTAATCGCTCGATCAGTAGCCTCCATCTCTTGAAACCTCGCGTTATATAGGATGGACACAAGAAAAGAAGAGATAACCCTACTCGTGAACGCTACTGAATCCCCCCCCCCCCCTAAGATAATAATCTGCTTTCAAATTAAAGTACAAAACGAAGTTTATAATCCAGCGATGATTAATTATGTTTGAGTTTAGAGTACTTTCAGGCATAAATGTAAATAACTACCGTCATCTGATGACCGCCGCCCCCAGGGGATCTGGGGGGGGGGGGGGGTAGTGAGTAAACAAAAAAGGGCTCCAGTGACCCCGCCCCCCCCCCCCACTCCCGTTAAGCCAAACAATAGGAATGAGTAACGCGTATAAAATAGCATTTACAAATGAGGTTCAATATTATTATTTTGAAGGAAATCTTAACCGTTGCCCATTTAAATTCCTTTACAAGATTTTTGCTGGTTTTTCCTTAATTAATTTTGGCCTCATTTCATAAAGAAGTGATGATGGAAAACCGATTATCCATCTTCAAAATTCAATTAACCATTGGCTCAGTGCGCGCATTGATCCTCTGCGAGATTCCTGGGCCTGGGTGTTGAACATTGAAATTGCTTTTTTTTTAGGGTTAAGAAATGAAGGACAAAAATGTACACCACATCGTCGCTTTCCCCCCTCACTAAATTGGGCGGAGCCATATAACCCCTGGATACGCCACTCTGGTTAGAGATGGGTTTTAACTTAGGATAACGAAATTAGGGGCTATATTATCCAGACTCCAGTCGAGACTCCAATATTTTATTAAGTCACACCCATTAAGCCACGCCCTTGCCTATGGAGCTCGCTAGTTTGGCCGGTAGATGGGCGTGGCCGCGAACGATTTGCAGCAGTACGTGACTCTTGGTTTTTGAGCCTTGTTGAGGCGGAGGCCTATAGATGTTCATCACATTGACACAAAATAAATCAAAAGAACTACAACAATACGATTAAGAGGCATTAATGGGACGAAATGTCATGTTTGTTTGGATAGAGGACCATCCATCCAGGCCATCGACCTGCGGCACCGTATATCAAGAATCTGCAGAACATAAACATGTACAGCACGCATATTGTGTACACGTATCGCATTACAGTACTAAACACCACGAAAGATGGCGGCCCAAAGAGGGAGAGAGGGGAGTTTCTGCTCGTATTTGCTGGCTTTCATCATCATCATTTGGTCAGCAGAGATCGGTGACTTAAAGGTATGAACTCGCTGAAGAAGATGGACATTCAAATATAGTGTTCCATTGTTCTTTAGCTTAATTCGAATGTTATTGAACGTTTTGTTTTGCAGGTGCACGGTCAATTTTGGGGTTGCAGCTAATAAGCTGAGCTCAGAGCGGTATCACTTCACTTGTTGCGGGATCCGCGGCCGCGAACGCGAGCTGAGGCGACCCCCTGCAGATTTTTTAATTTTAGTTAAGAAATAGAAGAGTAATTTGTGGAATGTGTAATTTTGGCAAACCCGGACTTTAGTGCCCCAGTTGAAAATCTCAGTTTATTATGGATTTAATATCAATAATATTAATTATGCTAATATATGCAAATATAAACATACCAAAACTTGATGATTTTTAATCATTTGACGTCATAAAAAGCAATTTTAAGCCAAAAATAGCAGCGAAGTAGGGGATCTCCTCTTTGCTTGATGCGAGATACTAGCGAACTGAAATAACCGAATAAAAACTATGGTGAACTAAAAAAAGAAAAGAAAAAATCAAACCACCTCTGAAATTACCTTTGAAATGTTTATTAATTTTTTCTTCCGATATGCGCACATGATAGGGGCAGGTTGGGATGGGATGGGGGGGGGGGGTGCTCAATAGTCGCCAAATTTGGGGTAAAAGGGCAACTGGCCTTGGGGGGGGGCAGAATAAAGAAAAGAGCCACCCCGGAAAAAAATTAGAAAAATGATTACAAAGAAAAATAAGTAAATAATAAATTTAGCCCCCCCCCCCCCCAAGGCCAGTTGCCCTTTTACCCCAAATTTGGCGACTATTGAGCACCCCCCCCATCCCATCCCAACCTGCCCCTATCATGTGCGCATATCGGAAGAAAAAATTAATAAACATTTCAAAGGTAATTTCAGAGGTGGTTTGATTTTTTCTTTTCTTTTTTTAGTTCACCATAGTTTTTATTCGGTTATTTCAGTTCGCTAGTATCTCGCATCAAGCAAAGAGGAGATCCCCTACTTCGCTGCTATTTTTGGCTTAAAATTGCTTTTTATGACGTCAAATGATTAAAAATCATCAAGTTTTGGTATGTTTATATTTGCATATATTAGCATAATTAATATTATTGATATTAAATCCATAATAAACTGAGATTTTCAGCTGGGGCACTAAAGTCCGGGTTTGCCGTAATTTTTCTGAATGACGACGAATGAGGTTTCATGTTCACATTTGTCTGAAATGCAGCAGCATATAGTTAGATCTATTAATAGTATTACCAGAATTATATAATGTGACTCGCTTCAAACTTGTTACTGACTGTTTTGTGTTAAACCTGGGCCTGGGGAAGGGGAGGGAGGTTACTCAGATTTGGTTTTGACGGGGTTGTGCCGCTGAAGCCTCAAACCCCCTACCCAGCGGATCTTTCTTTAAGTAAAGCCCAATTTTGGAAAAGCGGACCCATGTTGAGGGATTTTTTGTGAAAATGTTACCCATTAGAGCGGTACACATTGTCTTAATTTGTATCACTGGGTTTTGTAATGACTGTTTTCTTGATTTGGTTTTTTCCAAATAATATTAATGGTTAAATTTTAGGCCAAGTATGCTTAAAACTGTAGTCTAGCTTGTTCACATCTTCAATTCCCCAGACCCCGTTGTTAGTTTCACACAAGTCAAATCTTAACAAATTATAGAACCATATAGAGTTGGAGTTATTTTATTTGTCCATGCACTTGTTACAGAGGCTCACAAAGTAGCATAGACTGAAAGTACACAAATTTATCATACAATATTTTGTTCATCCTGAAATTTATCATTATTTCTTAAAAAGTCTACCCTACCTGCTACTTTAAACGGCCACTCTAACCCATCTAACATAGCCTTTTAAAACATGAATACACCTCTACTTATTAATATTCCGGCAGCCTCTGATTTTTCAGAAAATCTCTAAATTGACCAAATAATGATAATAACCATCCATTTTTCACAGATCTCACGCTTGCTGGGCTACGCCCCTCGTAAAACAGGTAATACGGTCTCGTGGCTTGATGACGCATTTGACGTCATTGCGGGCATATCCGATTTGATCATTCGGAATGACAAAATTATCAGAAACGTACTGGGATTATCAAGTATTAGCCCGTTTTAGTTAGCGGGTCCTTTAAAGCTTATCAACACTAGTGTAGCTAGGAGGGATTAGACCACACAGCGAGGTGACTGACAGGTGGCTTTCTCATCAACTCAGCTTTCAAATAACATAAGAAATAGAGGATCATGGGGGACCATCAGGCACCGATTGGGGAAGTTTTCTATAATTATAGAGGGAGCAAGTAGCTACGAGTAGGACAGTGGGGCTTTAATAAGCTTGGAGCTAGCCCTGGTCTCTGCTGTCTCCTCTATTCTAAAGTTAATTAATTCCCCCCCCCCCCCATTTTATCTACATGTATAATGTACACTGTATGTGTATACTACAAATTTATATTTTTAATTGTTATCTTTTTAAGAGTAGAAAAAAAAATACTTTTGTGAAGGACCAGAAGGATGTCGCCCAATCTCCTTCCCTGCAGAGTTGATTGATTGATTGATTGATTTTTATTCGACAAGCTTCCAACATACAACAATATACAATAATAACAGATCAAAAATAAGTCAGCTTGAACAGGATAACCCACGAAAGCTCGAGAGCTTATTTCCAGTGGGGTCCCTTAGTTAATGCACTCATGGCTCTCAAACAGACCATATCTCCTTTTGTTTGATCCTAATTCATAATCAATAACTCAGAGTGTATTTGATGAAGTTAAGACAAATTGCACAAAGTTCAAGTAGCTTCCACATGCATGATTTCAACGCAATCACGATTGTTTACCAGTCAATAATAAATCAGTGTCACAGATGGTGAGAATGGTACCAGCTGTGCTTGAAGTAGTCTCGCCTCACAGACTCTATTCTTGTACTTGAGAGCTCTGCCAAAAACTCAATCTTGCAGCATCAACGGGGTGGAATTCTGAAGAAAAAAATATCATCTTTTATGTTTGTAAAAGGATCTACCTGTCATACATGTAACAACTCAAAATTAGGAAACCTAGTAATTGGTTAATGGTGGTACATGTAGAAAGCTGACTGCTAGAAAGATAGACATCTGCACAATTAAGCACCATGTAATATGTACATGTATTCATTCCACTAAATTTCAGTTTTTCCTTGCATTAATATCAATTTCAATGGAAAACTTTGATTCTTTCTAATTAGTTCAGGCAGCACATGGATCAAAACCCAAACAAAGAAGAATTCTGGTGGCTTATTTGTCATTTTTAGCCAATACTGCAAGGTGTCACCTGTAAGTCTGGAGCAGAAGACTAATCCTCAACTAGTTGCGGTTGATTGATTAAATGTATGCTCTTCACACACCATGTTCAAACATATGGATTCTGTGATCAACAGTAGTCTATTATATAGACGCTGACAAGTGTTTTTCCTCTCCATGTTTTTGTTCAAGTACTGAATTGTATTCAAAGATAAATGCTGACCTTTAAATGTGCGTGTGCATAGAATAGTATACAAGGCACACATACATCTGCATGAACATTAAATCAGTGAGTTATGTACGTGTATATTCTTAATCAGAATCATTTTCAGACATTTCAATCCATAGCAGTTTGGTGTCACCTTTTAGTGATGGTTTAAATCTTTTGATCGAGAATGCTCTGACTTTAATACAAAATGAACAAGGAGCAAATGAGTGATTGAGCTCGAAGTGCAAAAATCACTGGAAAATTTGAGTCTATTTCTGTAGCAGTATATTGCGTGTTTCATATGATTGAGAAAAATTTAATTGAAAAATAATCATTGGAGTCTCTAAATTGGCAACACAGAGTCTAAGGATGTACAGAATGGCAATTTCTTGATGAATTGTTGTAAATTTTATTTCACTGTTTCATTTATTTTATACTTTTCATCTATGAAAGAGTGGCAAATGCAATTAATTGATGCTAATTTGCTAAGGAGAAGCTGATTCCCTAATTTTTTTTAGAAATTAAACTCTTAACTACTATGGGTTAATTAGTATATTTTCATTTCATATTTCCTGAAAGGATGTACATGTACTGGAAAAGATCCAACTCCAAGGCCCTTTATATGTGAGTTATACAGTAGGCCCTCACTAGAATATGTACCCCCAAATTGATATACATGTAACTGTGTCATATTGCTTCATATTTTGTATTTTGTACAGTTGAAGGCTGGTGAAATTTGGTGCAACCACCGTATTTAATATAATTTGACTCTTGTATCACTTTTGTGAATGATAATATCGTCAATTTTTTTGCTCTTGAAACAGTACAGGGATGCAAACAAAAATACCCACAAATTGACTTCAATTTTTTTTTTTTATGTGATATTTAATACATTTGAAAACTGCTGAAATTTAAAGCTTTAGTCTACTGTACATGTATAGTTGAACCCATTTATCTTTCATATCTGTTCTTGTAGGTGCCATTCCAATGTTGTTAAATAGATATCAGACATTATTATTATTATTTTCTTTTATTCTTTTAATGCGTTCAGATCATCAGCGTAGACAGCTTAAAGCAGACCGGTCGAAGGGCAAGTACACAAGAGGTGTACCGCCATCTCCGCAGTCAGATACCTCCCTCTGTAACCAAGGAACAGCTCTCCCCGCCCCCACACTGGTCCCACTACAAGACGCTCTCCGTCGTCATGGAAACCAACAACAAACGCCAGAACCGCTTCATCCAAGTGCAGTCGCCCCCCTCCATCTACCCGCCAGACAACGTTCTCCTAATTGAGTACGAATGCCTGCCGGGCGAGACGGCCGGCGTTGAAGTCGAGGTGTGGACGGTCTACAACCAACGCTTGCGCACAGTTAGACACGACTGGAAGTGCAGTGAGCACTCCAAACACTTGCGGAAAGTCTTTCAAACGTTACAGCTGCCCGACGGCGTCGTATACCAACCGGACTACTTAAACCGGGATGTGCAGATCATCGAAAGGATTGAATTGTCTGTATGGATATTAAGCACGGACCTTGTCAGGTCAAGGAGGGGAGGGTACTACGAGGCCGCCACCGCAAAAGCGAGGTACAGCGTGCAGGTTCTGTCCACGTATGCCAGGCCAAGGAAGAGACATCATAGCATCGGGTGCTTGACCTGGGAAGCAGAGATGATGCTGAGACACAGCCCACGGTGGAATGGAATCCTACATTGCAATAGAGAAAAGGGTAAAGTCTAAAACATTCAAGTCACCCTGTTTTAGGATTCAAAGGGTACATGTAACCGAAAATGTTGTTTGGTAGTGTGGTTACTTTAAATACTTAAAAAAATAAACCTAAAAAACATTTTTTTTTGTGAAAGGGTAAAGATTACTGAACATTTTGTTTGGTAGTGTGATGATTTTATACTTTGGAAAATAAACCTATAACCATGATTTTTTATGTGCTATTGCTACTCATAAAACTGCATTAAAGCTCAGTCACCTTGCTAATTTAACAATCTAATGCAAACAAAATGCAACTGAGTGCATTATTTTTAAAGGAATACACTAAGTGTGTATGTACATGTATATGTGTTATAAATGTTTTGCTGCTCATAAGGCTAGATTTTGTCATTCAATTGTATAAAATATGATGGGTTCCTTCAAAGTGTGCTTTAGTCAAGAAGATCCCAGCCTTGTCAGCGGGTGGATGAAAAACTTTATACAGAGGTAGCCAACTAATCATTTTGCTATTCATATTTTTTATTTCAACAGAGGTCATTGACCTAATGACCTTCCCCGTAGCCCTCCATAATGGATTACACGGTCTTTCAAGAAACATCCCTCCGTATAAAGAACCAGGCCTGAGACAGCTCATGGATGCCAACATCAATAACCCCAAGTGAGTAGACCAGTGAAACCTGTATATAAAAACCACTCAAGGGTGACAAGAAAAGTGGTCTTTATAGATGTGTGGTCTTTCTGTACAGGTTCCTTCTGTACAGATCTATATGAGAAACAATTGTCAAAGGAAACAAATTGTGTTGTCTTTTTGGACACGGGGTCTTTCTGTACAGGTTCCTTTAGTACAGATCTATATGAGAAACAATTGTCAAAGGAAAGAAATTGTGTTGTCTTTTTGGACAGGTGGTCTTTCTGTACAGGTTCCTTTAGTACAGATCTATATGAGAAACAATTGTCAAAGGAAACAAATTGTGTTGTCTTTTTGGACAGGTGTACATTGAAGCAGGTTGACTGTACCTCAGTCTCACCAACATGACACTAGGGAGGTGTTTCACAAAGATCCTGAAGTAGAACTTAATTCTAAGTTGGACTTAAAAAATTATGGAGAGCCATTTGTAGTCTTAAACAAAAATATTAAAAAAAAAGAAAATTGAAGTATTTTGACTTTTTACATGTTCCACATCAAGACCATGAAATCTCCTCCATATTAGGAAATATGAATAATTTGAATCAAGATTTTATGCCTTTTAAAAATAACTTTTACAATATATTTGTATAGATGCTAACGGCTTTCCATAATTGTTAAGTCCAACTTAGAGATAAGTTCAACCTAGGATCTTTGTGAAACACCCCCTAGACCTAAAAAGACTATTAGATTAACCCTAAGGGCAAAAAATTGGTTGGTTGGAATCAGTCTCGAGTCGGTTTGTCAGTGCGACTGGGATATGATTTGATACTTAAACACACTTCCTTAAAGTCTTGAGCCGAGCTTACCTCAATCTTATACAATAATTACGACTGATGACCTTGGTATGTGTCTGCAAGCTACATTACAAAGCTTTTTTTCAATGACAAATGACCAAAATCAGTGACAAATCTGCTGATAACCAATCAGAATCAAGGATTTCACTAGCTGATGCCAAATGACAAGTTTTGTGAAATAGGGCCATGATTATAAAGACTTGAGCCGAATATTGAGGCTCAACTAAGGGCCAGCAAATTGCATTCCTTAATTTCTGTCAATGTTTGATCACCAAGTTCATAAAATCCATATCTTTTATTAAAGAACTGAAGTGTTGAAGACTGAAACAAGCACTTTGAGTACTATTAAACACAAGTTGTGAGTAATAGGAAGGATTCTTAGAGGTAACTTCTGCTGGCTATGAATTCAGGGATGAGATTCTTCTGCCAATTTTGAGATTTAAACAAAATCTTCTTCTTTAATACCCATACCCTAACCCTAACTCTAACCCACGACCCCCATTTAATCTTCCTTCATTTGGGGGAATTTCTCTGTCTCATCCCTGTGATTTGCAATCACAATTGAATTTATGACATCCCACAATTTGCAATATGAAAAGAAAAGTCTTGCTTGGTATACTTTTTCATAAGGATTCCATATTTTATTATCCAGGTTTACGATATCTGCATACATCTACATCACCGAATACTGCAAACATTCCATGTGTAGCCTCATTCATCGCAAGACACAGTACACCAATAGATATGTTACTCCTCTTATCTTCTTAAGAAACGATGGTAAGTCTGAAACCTAATGAAAACATTTGTTTTAAATGAAATGAATTGGAAAATATCACTGGAGACACCAGGGTTCTGTTCACGAAGCCTTTTTTCAATGACAAATGACAAAAATCAGTGACAAATCTGAGAATAACCAATCAGAAGCAAGGATTTCAGTAGCTTATAACAAAACCTGTCATTTGTCACTGATGAAAAGTTTTGGGAAACGGGGCCCTGAAAGCAAGAAAAGACAAGAATTAGAGTTAGATTTAATAAAAATTATATATTTTATGTGCAGATGCTTAACTTATTATTTAAGAAATCAAATTTAAAGTGTTTGATAGATCTCAATTAAAACGTACAATTCATTATTATAAAGGCAGTTCAATTTATATAATACACAAGAACGTCGAGTCCAATAAATTAAAGTAAACTGAGAATGATAAGAGGGGAAATAGAGCCCCTGTAGAAAGCAGGAATGAACTTGTAGGTATCGGGTTCTAATAAGAACAAAACAACAACAATATACCACATTTTTGTGATTTGTTTTTGTGTATGCCTTTGGAAGATTCTGTAAATTCGTTCCCTTTTCCCCATATGCCGAAGACTTTAGTGATGAACACAAACTAAAATGAAAGTTGTGATTTCATTGCATAAAGTGAAAACAGCTAGTGTGAAATTACATCATCGCTGCCATTTAATGTTCAGAAAAGCTAATGAGAACAAATAAATAACTATGGATATTTCCTTTACTTTACACCACATTTTGTTTCTTTCATTGTTCTCATCAGGTCATGTATTTGTTCAGATAGAGGATGTGAAGAAGTCGTACATGAGCATGATCAACAAGATCAAACTACCCCTCAAAGAATGGCTGCACATGGTGTATGTTCAGGATGGCAGAAAGGTATTGATAACAAACAACCATTGCCATGTAGAGGTGTCGTGGACGAGTGGATATGTCACCTGACTGTGGATCACAAGGTCTGCGGTTCAAGTCCCACCGCGGCACTAATGTCCTTTGGCAAGACATTGATCTACATTTGCCACTCCCCACCCAAGTGATAAATAGGTACCCTGTAGGATGCGAAAGTTACTGTGGTTGGATTAGCAAGTGGCGCTTGTAAAATGGCGACTGGCTGGAATGCTCCCCAGGGAGTGGAAAATGTGCATTCATTGTGTTGCGGGTAAGCCCAAATCCGATAACCAGGGTAATAATATGTGCTGCGCCTAGAAACAAAGTATGTGAGTTATTATTATTATTATGTAATCGTTGAAGGCTTCCATTGTGATGATAGATTTGAGCGATGTTTGCTTATTCTTTCGAAAGGCTCTATCTTCACGTTTTGATAGGTTGTACCAATCGTCTTCATGATGAGTGTGAATGGTTGGGCAGGGGTTTATACACACTTAGGTAGGAACCACTGCATCGGTTAGATGGTTCTGATTGGTTGGCTAAGGATGGATCCAGGGAAGTGTTTCACAAAGACTAAGATCAACTTTAAGTTGGACTTAACTATGGCAGGCCATTCATGCCAATGGTTGCTCCTACCATTGGTCACTTAATAATGGTCTTTAGATAATATTTTGAATTTCAATAATGAACTATCAAAAAAGGTAAATTCTGTAGATTTGTGACCATGATTTGTACGTCCCAATGCCAGTAAATGGTGAGAGCAAACAGTGGCATGAACGGCCTGCCATACTTATGTCCATCTTAAAGTCGATCTTAGTCTTTGTGAAATGCTTCCCTGATGGATCGGTACAACCTATCAAAACGTCTAGATAGAGTATGTATGAGTGGGCCCTTTTCAGGGCCACCTCCTGTAAAAAGGATATGTGGTGCAACCTGAACATTTTGGCTGTCATATTTCGAGTATTAGGGAATTTGAAAGCAAACTAGTTAGGAGACACTTATACTATGACATTCTTCCAAACGGACGTCCAAAGAATGAGAACACTCACAAAGAATGAGAACACTCCAAACGGACGTCCAAAGAATGAGAACACTCACAAATCCCTATCCTTTACCTATTCCTTCCTTGCAGTGGTCGGTCCAGTTCTACACACAGTCCTCGCCCACGGTCACCCATCTCGTCGGGAGGAGTGCGTTTGCAAACGACGTCCACTATAACGAGACCGAGGCGTTCTATCACTTTGGGGGCAGCAGTGCAGTCAGGTCGTTCAGTGGGTTCATGCTAGAAGCTAAACTCTGGAGGCGCCAGGCTCTAGACCCTACTAAAGTAAGATACAAGTATAAGTAAATAGAAGCATAGATAGATCGACAGATAGATATATAGATAGATAAATAAATACATGATTAAATAGATGAGAAGAAAAGATGAATAAATGAATCATTGATAACATAACTAATAAAGAAATAAATAAAGAAATTAATGCATTAATATATCAACTAAATGAATAATGAAATACATGAAATAAGAACATAAAGGTAAACAAGTAATATTCTCAATGTTATTTCAGGCTGCAGTAAGGTAAATATCAGGGAAGGGGGCGAACAAACAACCCTTCCCCTTTGTGACAGGTGAATGGAATCATTTATACCGAGGCACTTCACAAAGACTTGCTTTAAACTTGGTTACATTATGAAAATGGCTTATTGGTAATGTGATATTTCCTTCTTTAACAGGTACCCATGACTCCTGTTGATAAGCTCAATTATACGACTGGCATCTCAAGGTACTACCGGGAATGTGATCGCCTGCACGTATCCATGGAAACAGTCTTTAACAACTTCAAGCTTAAGCATCAGGACAGGCTCAAGAAGAGTAAGTAGTGATATTATATAAAGGGGAAGTCCACCCCAATATTAAGTTGGTTTTAAAAGAAACAGAACAAATGAGAGGATTAGGTCGGTGACATTTTGAGCAAAATCTGATTAGAAATGAGAGTTATGCATTTTCAAAGGTGCGATCAATCAAACACAAATCTGTGATGTATGTTGCAAGCTCCTCTCCCTTTGCCCTGTACAAAAAAAACTTCAAAAAATTAGATTTTTCCTTCAGAAAATTGTCAATCGTACATTCACCCTAAGTATGATTATTGCAAATATGTTTTTATGGAACAAATATATTTCTTCATCACTATCCAAGAAAATGAAATTTTACAAAATTTTCTGTACAGAATTTGATAGTGGTGGTTATTTTACCTGACAGGTAAGAAAGCAATAAATAGTTGTTAGTAAGCAACCAGAGAAGAGCTCGCAAGATACGTCACAGTGTTGCCAATGTGTGCGTCACTGATGACAAACTTCCCCAGTCTGGTCATAGATATACCTGAAGAGGTAGTGGAAATATTAAAATTGTTATTAATTGTATTTCTTCATATCAAAGTGTCTCTAATAATTTCTTTCAACATTTAGTGACTTGTCCGAGCATTCATCCATTCCTTGCCAACAACCTTGCTGCTGAAGAGCCACCACACTTACAACCTTCCTGCGATTTATGGCAGCAACCTGCACCCAAGAGACAACTCAAACTGTGGAGGTTGCTGCAACAAAGTGCTGCCGTCAACAACAGCTACACTGCAACACACGAGTGGATTGGGCACCAGCTATATCAGCATGTTCTAGAAAGGCTGGTAGGTAGACTATTCCTGGCATTCAGAAAACAGGGGCATTGTGGCGTGGGCCTGTAATCCAGCTAATAATGGAAGTTACAAACTGATTCAGCCGAGGACGTAGGTTCGAAACTGAGTCGCGTCTTTTGGACGGTGACGTTTAAAGGTCTGTCCCCAGACGTAAATAATCATATATGATTGATACACGTCTATAAAAACCCAATTACACACACAGACCTGTTCTTAAATCTCAGGGTTCCTGAGGTTATGGGATATTATGTTCTTCTTAAAAGTCATGGAAAGCCATCATTATGGCAATTGATTCTGGGTGTTGGCTGTGTGTGGCTATGGCAGCCTTCCGGTTTGAACTGACAATGGGCATGGTATTAGTGCACCGCTTGGATGCCGGAACCTGTACCAAAATGGGACTTTTCTGGTCATGGAAAAGGGCTAAATTGGTCATGGAAAGACATGGTATTTAGTTCTCGTACATCCATATTTTTCTAAAGATGTGGTAGTAAAAAAATAGTTATCTGCTTCTAAATATTTTGGAATTGAGAGAACAGTTCAAAATAAATGAATAATTCTGTGAGAGTAGTAATAGTTCAATTTTTTTTTTTGTGTGTGCTTAGAACAGGAAGGTAATTAAAGAGAAGGTTGAGTTCTAGGGAGAGGTGAAACATAATTTGTGAAAATTATCATTGTATTATGCAAGTGTGGAAGAACATAGTATTCGCTGACAAGCATTGCTCTTCGAATACCTTAATATTCTAAATATGGCATGTAACCTCATTAAATTTGGGACAGATTTTTATGCCACATGTGTACAGTGCTTGTATCTTTACCAAGACTGGGCCAAATTTCTTATCATTTTGATGATTCCAAAACCTTGCAGTACACACCAATAATGATATGCTAGATGATCAACCTTTTCTGATCGATTCCACACCGTTTCTTTCACAATGCAATTGCATGACCAGAACTCAACTTGATCTTTAACTTGTATCACGTAACGCATTCATCTTTTCTCTTTAAAACCAGCATACTGAAGGCCTTGGAGGTATGCAGGCAAATATACCATGGCTTAGACAAGCTAGTTGCTATGGTGACATGAATGCTGCAGGTTTTCTAGCAACAGTATACAACGCAGGACTTGGAGTACAGACCAATGAGTCTATGGTAAGACCTGGGACCCGTTTCACAAAGCCTTATCTCAATGACAAATGACAAAAATCAGTGACAAATCTGCTGACCACCAATCAGAAGCAAGGATTTCAGTAGCTTATAATAAAAACTTTCATTTGTCACTGATGACAAGTTTGTGAACCCCCCCCCCCCCCCCCCCCCCTGGATCATGCAAATTATTAGCTCTATGTATACCGTATTTGCCGGCGTAAAGGCCGCAGTATTTTCGGGTGAGAAAAAATCAAAAAGTCGGGGTGCGGCGTATACGCAGCAACAACAAAATTCAGCGGTCAAAACATCACGTCCATTATTTGTAGGCAACTTCATACAACAAAATATATTAACAAAATTGACTTGAAACACATCGGACAAGATCTTTTCTGAACCACGTCAGCAGCAAATTTGAAGAAGTTATCTTTTTAATCGTTGTGCAACCAAAGAAATAAGAAAACTGACCAGAAACTCGTACTTGTAAAGTTGTAAAAATGTCCTTAAGAACACCGATGATTGCGCGCTGTGCATCTCCGAAGGTGCGTTGGATTTGTTAGCAACTCTCAGCCCCGTAGCTCCCCACCACAGAGTGTGTGAGTACTAACCAAAATCATACCTTACTCACACACTCTGTGTCGGGGAGCTACGGGGCCGAGAGTTGCTAACAAATCCAACGCACCTTCGGAGATGCACAGCGCGCAATCATCGGTGTTGTTAACTTTTCAGTAAGATAATTCTGAATTATAATTGAGACTATCTAATTAATTAAAGCGACAAACTAACCTCGGTAGATCTCTAATAACAATACAAAAGCTTGTTTATTTTCTCCATTTGACGGTACGATAGGGGTAAGACCGGATAACATTATAAAAAAAAAAAAAATCCTTCCACCATGCTTCCACCCTGCGATAGGTTGGCCATTCAGGTTTCTGTATGCATGCGAAGCGCCCTCTAGTGTCCCATGAATGTGCTAATCTGCCTAAAAATCGATGAAGATTTGCTAAATTACGATCATTTTTTAGGTAAACTTCCTGTAAATTTATAAAATGATTGATAATTTTGGTATTAGTTTGTAGGAAAAATAGAGTTCTACAGGAAAATTACAATTATTTTCTTTGGTCCGTTTTTTTTGTTTTCCTTTTTTTTGTTTTCCCTTTTGTTTTTGTTTTTTTTTTCTCTACGAAATGTCAAAGTTGGGGGTGCGGCCTATACGGGGGGTGCGGCCTTTACGCCGGCAAATACGGTAACGTGTAGTGACTGGACCTATACAGGGTGGCCAAATAAAAAGCAACGGCTTAGATTTGTAATTTTAGTGACATAATTAGCAAATAGTCTGATTTTTGTTTCAATGGGTAGAACATTATTTTCCCGAGTAAAATCAAACCAAGGCCATATATTTAAAGAAAGGCGTTTTGATTCTACACCTGAGGCTATTTTTGCAGGGCGGTGTTTTTTTAAATTGGCTGCTTTTGCAACCATAGTCATGCTTGAAGCAGCAAGAAATCAATATTGAAAATTCTTTGATATGAAATTCACTGATTGAAGTGTTATTTTTCTTTGCAATAAAGGGAAAAGTGCCTACCATGTATTGTAATTTAGGGCTCAACATTAATGTTAATGGATTAATCCAAGAATATTGTAAACAATAAAGGATCCTGCTGCATCTCTTTAAAGAGATTTTTTTTAAATAATTGTTTTTAAACTTGGAAGGATCATTTACTCTCCAGGTCGGATTACCCGATAGCTGTAGAGTCTTGGGCTATAGAATATGTGCTATGTTAATCAACTAGGCGTTGTGGCGTGTGCCTGTAATGCAGCTAACAATTGCAGTTACAAACTGATTCAGCCGAGGACGAAGGTTCGAAACTGAGTCACGTCTTTTGGATGGTGACACTTAAAGGTTGGTCCCCAGACGTAAATAATCATATCTGATTGATACACGTCTGTAAAACCCAATACATACACACACACACACACACATCAAAGTCATAGATAATTTTCAGTCCATCTTTTTGCTGATTCACATTAACAATATTTTCTTCATACATTACCACAGGCTTTGATCTACTGGCTGGTAGCAGCGCAAGGAGGTAGTCGTCTTGCAATGATAGCCCTAGCTAACAAGCATCACCAAGGTGTTGATGAAGTCCCTGTCGACATGGACTATGCCTTCAGTAAGGAAGTATTCTGTATTTCAAAGTCCATTTTATTTCTTTCATGGTGTACATCTAAAGCACTGTGTTTCAAACTTCCTAATGTCCCTATCTAATCTGTAATTTGCCATGGATCTCATTCATAAAGAGATAAAGCTACATGTATGCTAGGTGATGAATTTGAATTTCTCCTCTTTAATGCAGTAAATATTTTATTCAATTTTGTTGGTTTTATTATCAAAAATAGAACATTGCAAAAGTCTGGAGACTAAAATTGTCATATTTACAGCAAAATACAGGAAAACATGAAATAAGGTTATAAATTGTAAATTTACATAGAGTTGTTCAATAACAACTAAAAGGGAGAATGTAACTTCATGCATTAAAAACATAATGTTAAACAGTAATTATTATATAGAATTCTATTGGAGAGATTTAAAAAAGTTTCATCCTTTCTTTTTATTCCTCTTTACAGATTATTATTACCAGATTGCACTGGAAACAGTTTTGGACAGAACCAAGCATACAGAAAGTGATGTAAGTGTAGAAAGCTACATTGTGTTTCTTTACTTGAACAGTGGAACCTATATATGAAGACCGCTGTAGGGAAACATGAAAAGGGGTCTATTAGGCAGACGGTCTTCATGTACAGGTTCCTTCAGTACAGAAAAAACATATTCAAGGGAAACACAAAATGTGGTATTTATAGACAGGTGGTCCTTCTGTGTACAGGTGGTCGCTAAAGCAGATTTGACAATATAATTATGATTATTATTTAAGTTGTGTTAATTTGTGGTTGGCTTTATTGATGATTTTTTTTGCGGATTATATTATTCAGTACAATAAAATTATGGGACCTCTTTTTCAAACATTATTTAAGCCTATCTGCACTAGTTTGGCCAGGAGGGATTAGACCTCCCTGCATGGTCACTGACAGCTGGTTATCTCATCAAATCAGCTCTCAATTAACATTTTTTAAAAGGGTACCATTTCAGGCATTCTTTGCTATATAGAGGGCGCAATTAGCTATAAGTAGTGCAGTGGGGCTTTAATGTCACTTCTTATTTTCATCCAGACTTTCTTTGAAGCGATAAGACTGACCGATGAACAGCAGCTCCAAACCCAGACTGGTGAGGCGGGAGACTACTTTAAATGGCTTAAATACCAAGCCAAACAAGGCGTTGCAGATGCACAGGTAGGATCACCAGTCTATTTCCTAGGGCAGATTCAAGATTCTGTATAAAGATGGGGGGAGGGAGGGGGGGGGGGTCGCAAAATTGCCACCTAAAAATTTGTCTTAAAGCAAAACGCAAAATTAAGATTAAGCATTACACAATATATGCAAGATGCCTTTTCTTTTTGGTCTATTATATGGGGGGGGGGGGGGGGAGGGCACATTTTGTTTGTTTAGTTAGTCAAGCTTAATTAGGTTTTAAATGGGGGGCACGGGCCAGTATCCCCCCACCCCCTTCTTAACACTGTATATGTTCCAAATGGTGTTCATTTGCATCCCAACTGGATTTGAGTCACACAAGGGCACTTTCCTTGTCCAACAAAACATAAATTCACATCTTGTTTGAATACTCAGCAAAATATCTTTGGTTGATTGGCTGTAACCTTCTTTGACAATATTGTAGGAAAAATATTATTGAATTTCTTGCAACTTTAAAGCCCATCTACACTAATTTGGCCAGGGGGATTAGACCTCACTGCATGTTCAATGACAGGTGGTTATCTCATCAAGTCAGCTCTCAATTAACATAAGAAAAAGAGGATCTGGGGGACCAATGGTTACCGATTAGGCATTGTTTGCTATATAGAGGGGGCAAGTAGCTATAAGTAGTGCAGTGGCCTTAAAGAGACGATTGAGTTCAGGTAAAGATGGAAATTAATTTGTGAACATTCTCGTTCGTATCCTGTCTGAAATGTGACAAGATATAGCTGGGAAGTTTGATAAATAATATCATTTTGAGTCATGGACAAGGGGATTCATGTTACCAAACTCAAAATTTCTTTAACCCTTACTGTACTGGGGGGGGGGGGGGGGCCTGGGAGGCCCCCCCCCCCCTCGACATTTTCGGAGATTGCGCCGCAACGGCTTGGAATTTTGAATTGTCGTTTCATGACTTTTTTCCCTCAAGTCTTACGCACATTTTGATACCATTTTCGTCGAAATCGGATATACCTGTAAGGCGTTACATAACAATTAGTATGCGCATGTCATCAAAAAAAAAAAAAAAAAAAAAAATCGCATCAAAATTTGCATAAATTATCATTATTAATTACATTAAAATAACTTTTTTGTGTTAGAAAAGAAGTTTCATATGAATAATGAGTTTCAACATTCAAAAAGTGGAGTTTGACACGTTTTCTGTAAAATGCATAAAATTAGCGCATTTTGCATAATTAATGAGGCTAACGACAAAAATTTGCATATTTGGAAAAAACTAATTATACCATCTTGTTCCTTATGTAAATATCTACAAAATGCAAATTTTCGTGTTCATCGGACAATCGACGGCCCAGTCAGAGGCTGCTCAAAATAGCCCAGTACAGTAAGGGTTAAAGAGCAGCATTATTCATAATAATGATTAAAATATGATATGCAATGAGTCCTTAGTTTGTTCTGAACATGAAGTGTTTTTTGGTTACCTAGTACCTTTTGATTTGTTTTGTGTCAAAAAATGTAGATTGATTATTTTCTTTTCTGTTACAGTCTGTATCTTTTTGCTAGCTTGTACTTGTATATATATAAATGCATGCCAAAATGAATTGTTACTACGGTATTGGCATTTTCTTGCTACTCACTTTCATACACATAATTTGCCACTGTTATAGTTTTTTTTCTTCATCAAATGAATTTCATGTCATTATAGTGGAGAAGGCTTTGTAGATTGCATGTACATGTAGTAGCATGGTATACAACAAACAATCATGGCCAGTAGAAGTACCGGTATTGAAAATTTTGTGCATGTACAAGAAAAGCCTGGCGCACATTCCATGATTCTCCAGCCTCCCGATTTTCGTAGAAAGGGAGGTTACATTAGATATGGAAATATAGACAACCACTACCGGTATCCTCCTGATTTAGGTTTTAAATAGTGATAAGAATCTTTAAAAACAACCGCAATTTTAGTGCATTTAATTCTTCAGTCAGAATAAAAGCTGAAGGGGCTTCAAAGCAAAATACCAGTACTGGCCTGATGTCACAACGATTCTGAGCCGATTTAGCTTTTTCCCTCTCAAGGAACAAGAAATCTCTTGAAAGATATATTTTATTAATCATATGACTACCGTAATTAACGGTGTATTAACCGCACCTTTTTGCCGCCGATAAAAATTCAAAGTCGGGGGTGCGGCTTATACACGGTACACCAATTTTTTTTTTTTTTTTTTTAAGTTTCGATTTATGCCCCTTCACCTGGCGCTATGCCTAGCAATGTCTCCCAGCTCGGTAATCGGTGTGTTGACTCACCACTCGGAAACTAGAACAACACTCAAATTTGTCTGTCATCTTGGTTTGAAAGTAATCTTTCTGATAGATCTCAATATGTAGTTTATAATAATAATTCCTCCAATTTTTCTTCTATTACATGGTGTACCACAAGGTTCTATCCTAGGTCCCCTACTGTTTTTTAATTTACATCAATGATCTTACACACACAAAAAAAAATCTCGGCAAAAAAACAACAACATTTTTTTTTTTTTTTTTTTTTTTTTTTAAGGGCGAAAAAGAGGGGTGCATTTAATACACGAGGGTGGTTTATACAACGTTAATTACGGTATTCACTTCCTCAGTCATTGAAATTTGACAAGTCTAATTCTTTGTATCAAATGCTATCAAAACTAGTGAAATCGTGTAGTGTGCGCCTGTCTCAGGCTAAAAAAAATATTATGCTGATTGGATTGCTCTGTGCATGCTTTATTTCCAAACAGTTTAAGGATAGGAGTTTATGACTCACGGCAATAGTATACAAGTACTCATGTATAATCATTGCAAATTGAGTATTATGATCTTTTTAATAATCCATTAATGAACAAACAATGTGAAATGATGATTGTGAAAAGGATTAGTAGCCTTGTAATGTATCATTCCACAGACAAAAATTGTCTGGAACCCATCAGAAATAGCCTTTCTCATTTTTAAAGAGCATGTAATTCATCCATGTCTTTTCTTTCTTCTGTTTTCTCTGTCTTTCCAATATCCCTGTCTCTCTGCTCATTTCAATTTCATCACAATATCCCTAACTACTGACTGACCTTTCTTCTTATATACTCACATCTCTTTCTCCCTCCCCCTCTATCTCTCTCTTTTATTTTCACTCCCCTCTTACTCTCATGTTTCTCTTTCTCTCTCTCTATCTATCTCTCTCAAACACACACCCACATTCTCCCTCCCTCTCCCCCTCTCTATCACCCTCATTTTTTCCTCTCTCTCTCTGTCTCTCTTCCCCCTCTCTCTTTCTCTCCCCCTCTCTCTCTTCCCCCTCTCTCTTCCTCTCTCTCTCTCTCTCCATCTCTCTACATGTATTTCTTCCCCTCTGCCCCTCTCTCTGCCCTCTCTTTTGACTTTATTTCTATGCTGTATTCTCCATCTCCCTCTCCTCTCCACCCCCTCACCAACCATAGATCAATCTAGCTCGCATGTATTACCATGGTACCGCTGGGGTTCAGAGAGACATGGCAGCCGCAGCCCAGCTCTATCGCCTCAATGCTGAACAAAACCCCGCCGATCCCATTGCTCAGTATGACTATGCTGTACTTCATCTCAGGGTGGGTATTCCTCGGTGGAGGTCAGAGGTCAAAGGTCATGCACAGTTTTGGTCAGATTTATGTTTATGGTAATAAGCCTTCAGCTCGTCTGTAACAGAGATGTTAGTAGTTGAGATAAAATGCTCTAAAAAATATATATTAAAATGCTGTAGTATTTGGCCTCATGCTGTTTTTTCAAGTTTAGACTCGCTCTTTTTTCATGAAGCTTCAACAGGATTATCAGATTATTGATGATAAATGTAAGTAAACTCATAATGCTTTGGAAGAGAGCAGGATATGATTAGGCAACCAACCCTCCCATACCACAACAGAACATAAAAAGAACCTGTTGGACCCAACTAATATTGTCCGAACATTACTTGAATATCTATTGTTTTACATTAATTTGTAAAAAGATATTCAGTTCGCTTGCAAAGTCTGAGGTTACTGTTAAGTTTTGAAAGACTTGTAGACTGAAAAGGGAGTGCTAAACAGAGCATAACCTCAGAACACCCAAAACTGTGCTATACCTTTGCCTCTCTCTATCAATACATATCATAGTTGAGGAAAAGATTGCTTTAAAGTAGAATTATGGAATCTACTTTGTACTTGCTGACTCATTTGGGACTTTTCTGTTTCGTGGGCCTCGTCTTATAAAGAGTTGGGATTGATCCAAGTCCTCTAATTAATCGCAAGTTTGCAGTCTTTTATCTCTTATGTACATAGTTGTGATTGATATCAGTCACAAATAAAATGATTTGCGATTAATCGGCTCTTCATAAGACGGGAACATGGTTATAAGATAAACCATATTTAGGTACATGTAAGTATACACAGCATGCATGCAAAGACATGTAGATGTCTCGCGTCTGGTGAAAGACATATAGAGAATGCATTGCTGCCATGCTGAAAAAGGTACTACGTACACACGTACACACACCGTCATTTCATTTTGGGCTTTTAGCGTCTGTAGCAGATGTTGATAGCCAGAATAAATGCTCTATAGCTGGGGCATTTCAGGTTGTAGTTTGTCACATTTCACAAAACTTGTCATCAGTGACAAATGACAGCTTTTGTTATAAGCTACTGAAATCCTTGCTTCTGATCGGTTATCAGCAGATTTGTCACTGATTTTTGTCATTTGTCATTGTAAAAAGGCATTGTAAAACAGGTCTCTGATTGGTACTGGGTTACATCATTTTATTCCAAACTTGCATGCTTCAATTTCTATTTCAAAATTGCTGTAGTACTCTGCATGAGAAAATAATATTCACTTCTTTCTATACATCCTAAGAAAAGAGAAATGAAAATATTTCATTTTAGCTTTGAATAAATTTTAATAGATTTGAATAGTTTGATCAAATTTGAATATATTTGAATAAATTTGAATATAATCATCATCCCGGGCCGCTGCAGTCCAACATTGCTCAGCATCTATTCTGGGGAACACATGGAGTCAAGAGAAACGTGGAACATGCTGTGTCCTATTACGCCGAGACGGCCCAGACGCATCCCATGAATAAGATCGCCCTCTACGACTACGGTATTGTGTTGCTTAGGGTGAGACGAAATGAACGACAAAGATTTTTCGTTGATTTTCTGTAGGAATATTATATGTTTGTGTGCCCATCACCGACACTGATTATGATTACTATAGCTATGTAATTGGTCTATGTTACATAGAGGTATTGGATCTGAGAAAATGACTGCTGGAATTGCCCTCTACGACTATGGTTTTGTGTTGCTCAGGGTGAGACAAAATGATCGATAAAATTCCCCGTAGGAATATAATTTTTTGTTGTCCCCATCTATGACACTGATGATGATTACTATAGCTATGTATTTGGTCTACCGGTATGTATAAAGGGTATTGGATTTGAGAAAATTAGTGCTGCAAATAATTGGCAATCCAGCCAATATCTAGTTGGTTTTGATAGAAGAAGAAGAATTTGGGGGGGGGGGGACAGATTGTTAACAAGATTGCCCTCTACGACTACGGTATTGTGTTGCTCAGGGTGAGACTAGAAAAGATCGATGAATTCTCCGTAGGAATATTTTTGTTTGTTTGCCTCCATCGATGACACTGATGATTAACTACTATAGCTATGTTTGTCGTCTATCGATAAAGGGTATTGGATCTGAGAAATTGAGTGCTGGAATTGGCAATCCACCCAATATTAAGTTGGGTTTTAATAGAAGAAGTGGGAATTGGGACAGATCAGTTAAAGTTTCAGGGAACTTTGATGAGAAATGAGAAAATCGTTGAGTAATAGTGATCTCCAATAGACATCAGCTGGATCATCTGCAGAAGAATGAAAGACAGTATATATGTTAGTTGTGTATCATGTGTTGGATATATAGTTCTGTGTCTGATTTTGCTCAAATTCAGCCTAAAATTGACCTAACCTGGCCTTAACTTGGCCTTGACTTTGCCTTAACTTGGCCTTAACTTGGACTAGAATAGGTTTTAACTCTGCCTTAATTTTGCCTCTACTTGGCTTTAACATGCCTAGTAATAGAATCTGATAAAAGACCACATAAATCCAACCCTTGACATTCATTAAGACTGTGCTTTTGAAGACTTGAGCATATTTCCATTTTTAAAACATCTCTCATTCATTGCCCTTGTATGTTTAATACAAAAACCCATGGTGGGTATATTGCCGTTTGGTCTACAAGGGTTCGTCTACTACCCGAATAGACCAGTTGACGAATAGTAGACGAACTGGCTGTGCACCAAACAGCAATTCACCCCCATGATGTACACATATTTCTGTTTCTGATATGACCTACATGTACATGTATGACTTCACCAATTGTATCTTCAGGAACCAGATGGCACATGTATTAAAGACTGAGAATACAATTATGTAGTAGTCAAATACAGTTAACAACCAAATTATCCATACCCTCAAGTTTTGTGATTTTTTAAGTATGTACAAATTGATTTGTCCCTATCTATATTTCTTGAGAATGCGTTATGTTAAATCTTACATCTAAAAATATTCAACTAAAGCCTAAATTCAACCAGTTCATCTTTCATTCTTGAGTTACCAAAAAACATTAAATTCACCAAGGGTATGAATAATTTAGTAATACCGGTAACTCTATTTCAGAGCAGACCGTTATTTTCCTCTTTTTTTTCCACCTGAATTAACGGAATAACCTATGTGTACCATCAGAAAATGAATGAAAAGTGGCACAAAGAATCTGTGGGAAATCCTAACAGATTGTATAGCAACACAAACCAACAATATGAACTTGTTTCCAAAGCCCTATAAGTAGATGCCGGAACATTACATTATCTTCAAGTGTAATGTACTTGCAAGATCTCCGGTCATCAAGAAATCGTTGTGAACTAAAGGATCTAACTTTTTGCGTCTTATTTTTTGTCTCGCAGGGTCAAGGAGTGGAGAAGGACGAGGAGAAAGGGATGGACTACCTCAACAAATCGGCCGCCTTGGTGAGTTCAAGGAGGAATGAAAATACAGTGAAACCTGTATATAAAGACCACTCAAGGGAAACATGAAAAGTAGTCTTCATAGGCAGGTGGTCTTTATGAACAGGTTTCAATGAGAAACCATATTAAGGGGAAACAAAAATGTGGTCTTTATAGACAGGTGGCCTGTAAGGCAAGTTTGATTGTACATTTCATCTATTCCTGGTGTTTCTATTTCTAGTGATGTGTTTGACCCCAAAATGAAATTGCCCTCATTTTCCAGTATTGTTTCCATGACGATTGTTTTATTAACCTTTAACCCTTGAGGTCACAGTACAGCATGTACTGCCTTCACCTGAAACAGGTTATATATTGAAAATTGTATTGTCCGATGAATGATTTGTCTTGATAAGCTTTTTCTAACTTCTCAACGATAACTATCTGTTTTCATGTCAACTCTTTGTTTGACCTTTAACCCTCAAGGCCACAGTACAGCATGTACTGCACTCGTCTGAAACTTGTACATTGTATTGTCCACTGAATGATTTGATCTGCTTTTCGTACTCTCAACAGACGACATATAACAAAACTGTTTTCATGTCAACTTATTATTTGACCTTTGACACCTAGGGTCACGCTCCGGCATACACCGCCCTCGGCTGGTACAAGTTGAACTTTGACCAAAACGATACGGCGGCTGCGTACTACTTTGAGAAGGGTGATGTGCTGGGGCATAGGGACGCGGCTCATAACCTGGGATTCATGTATCTGTTTGGAAGATACCCAGGACAGCCAGTAGACCGGGTGAGTGTGAAATGTCATTCATGAAATGTCATTCATGAAATGTGTACAGTCGAACCTGTCTATAGCGACCGCCTAAGGGAAACACAAAAAGTGGTCTTTGACGACAGGTTCCTTTAGTACATGTTTCAATAAGAAGCCATTTTCGTGTTGACGCGTTTTTAAAACCTAGGTCTGCATTTGTGCTATATAAAAACTGAGTATTATTATTATTATTAGTTTACTTGTAAAGCGTTTAGAGACATTTGTATTAAGCGCTCTATAAAAATTAAATATTATTATTATTATTATTATTATTATGTTTTAAAGGATCACTGAGCAAACAAATTGTGTTTTTTTGTCTCATGTTATAAATTACTTGTTTCTTTCAGATGAAAGCATTTGAGTACTACTTGAAGGCAGCTAAGGCCGACCATTGGGATTCGGGTGTGAAGGTCGCTGAACTTTACAACCAAGGCAACGAACAGATGGCGAGAGATAATTTCATGGCTGCTGCGTAAGTCTCGTAATGTCTCGTTATTTCATGAATCTGTTACAGTCAAACCTGTCTACAGCGACCGCTCAAGGGAAACACAAAATTGGTCTTTGTAGACAGGTTCCTTTAGTACATGTTTCAATGAGAAACCATTTTCGACGGAAACACAAAAAGTGCTTGTTGTAGACAGGTAGTCACTAAAGCAGGTTTGACAATACTTAATTGGAATCCAGTCTGCATACATTACTTTTTGCTACATCGGGCAAATCTCAAACAACCTTTTAGAATGTCAAGAACAGCCTTTCTTTATAAAGTATACAGAAAATTTTGATATGTTTAGTAAACCGGTCTATGGATTCTGATACTGGGCTTTTGGAAACTTATTTTTTTGTAGATGGGCTCGGTATGTGGCTGAGAAGAACCGAGATGTAGCCTGGGTCCTGCGCTGGGGTCTAGATGCCTACCTAAAGGGTTCCTGGTCCGAGAGCCTGGTCTACTATGCCATGGCGGCGGAGGCTGGTCTAGAAGTGGGCCAGTTCAATCTAGCCTACCTGTGTGAAGAGAATTATGTGAGTACACATTAGGATATTTTGCTGAATGAATGATTGATTGATTGACTGAGTGAGTGAGTGGGTGAATGAGTGAGTGGGTGATTCATCTATTCATTTTTCTATTTGTTCATTTATTTATCCATTTATCTATTAATTTATTAATGTATTTATCTATTCATTCCATTCATTCGTTCTTTCACTTCATTCGTTCTTTCACTCATTTATTTATTTATTCATTCATTCATTCCTCATTTATTGATTTACCAACACCAAGATCATCATTGATATTCATTTACATTTTTGTCTCTCTTTTGGTTTCATTCAGGATGGTATTGCTGAGAGATACGTAGACAAAGACTGTGCTTGGAAATACTGGAAACTAGCTGCTGGTTCAACTCGCCCCCATCTTACATGTACGATTTTCCTCCCTTTTTTACCTCTTTTAATGTGTGTAGGTACATGTAGATGTATTGTTTCATATCATAAACCAGTGCCCCGTTTTACAAAACATGTCATCAGTGACAAATGACAGTTTTTTATATAAGCTAGTGAAATCCTTGCTTCTGATTGGTTATCAGCAGATTTTTGTCACTGATTTTTGTCATTTGTCATTGAAAAAAGGCTTTGTGAAACGTGTCCCTGGCAGATGTTGGTATTTTTCCTCCTTTGAACTGTTCTTGAGCTTTGGCACCAGTCCACTTTTTATCTTACTCATTGGTCCACCTGGGGCCTGTTTCATCAAACGTGTTATCAATAACAAATGCTATACTTCTGTGACAAATTCGCTCTCAGCCAATCAAATGCAACAATTTCAGTTATTTATAACTTGTTATTGATATCAAGTTTATGAAACAGGACCCAGGTGGGCCAATGACTCAAGGCAACAAAAACAAGTTGCTGATTACTGTTTTTAAGAAGTCAGAACAAAAGTCTGATTGAATGATGCTAAGCCTTGATTTATTGTTATTTTATCTCATTTCATTTCATTTCCAGGACCGTAAGAGAATGTATCAATAACAAAGAATACTAGAAACAAAAGTACAACCACAATTACAATAACAATAGAAAAGAAACTATCAACTCAGTTCAGTTCATTTCAGTTTTTATTTTTCACTCTCAATAAAAACAACATACCGGTACTGTACATAAAATATAAAATAACAGAGCATCATCAATAGAAAACAATACAGAGCAATTAGACATATCAAATTATGAGAATGAGGAGTCAACAAGAGGGAGCAAATAGCCTTATAGTATGTTGACCCCAAAATGAGCAATACATACATAATTACAACAAACAAACAGACAAACAAAAATTAAGGAAACAAACATACAATGTATAACATTTCACATTATGAATACAAACTTAAAAGATGAGGTTTATAACAGCGTGTAAAGCCCCACTGCACTACATGTAGCTACTTGCTCCCTCTATATAGAAAACCATGCTGAAGCAGTGCCTGTTGGCTGTTGGTCCCCCATGATCCTCTTTTTATGCCTCCGTTACGAAGTAGCCGGAGGCATTATGTTTTCGGGTTGTCCGTCCGTCCGTACGTCGTTCCGTACGTCCGTCCGTACGTCCGTACGTCTGTCCGTACGTCCCGTTCTCGTGATCGCGTTATCTGAAGAACCGATAGATGGATTCTTGCCAAACTTTGGTCATATATGTATCTTACAGAGCCGATGAACTGATTGGATTTTGGGGTCACGAGGTCAAAGGTCAAAGGTCACAGGGCTCATTATGTATGCAAAAACGGCTCGTGATCGCGTTATCTGAAGAACCGATTGATGGATTCCTGCCAAACTTGGGTCATGTATGTATCTTACAGAGCCGATGAACTGATTGGATTTTGGGGTCACGAGGTCAAAGGTCAAAGGTCACAGGGCTCATTATGTATGCAAAAACAGCTCGTGATCGCGTTATCTGAAGAACCGATTGATGGATTCCTGCCAAACTTTGGTCATGTATGTATCTTACAAAGTCGATGAACTGAATAGATTTTGGGGTCACAAGTTCAAAGGTCATGCGGCTTATGTATTCAAAAATAGCTTGTGATCGCATTATCATTAGAACAGATTGATGGATTCCTGCCAAACTTAGTTTATGTATGTATCTTGCAGAGCCAATGAACTGAGTAGATTCTTGGGTCATGAGGTCATAGGTCAAAGGTCATGGACTTATAATGTATGCAAAAATAGCTTGTGAACGCATTCTCATTAGAACTGACAGAGGGATTACTATTTAACTCGGGACATCTTGCAGAGCCTATGAACTGAGTAGATTTTAGGGTCATGAGGTCAAAGATCAAAGGGTCATATATGTATATGAGAAATTGCTTGTAATCACGATATTCTGAGAACCTGTTAATGGATTACAATTGAACTTGAATTTGACAAATTTCTTCTGTTTTGGTTTGTAAAATTGCTCTATGACGGAGGCATCATTTCGACTGCGCGCAGTTGAAGTTCCATCTAGTTCTAATGTTAATTAAGAGCTGATTTGATGAGATAACCACCTGTCAGTGACCATGCAGGGAAGTCTAATCCCTCTTGGCCAAACTAGTGCAGATAGGCATTAAAATATGAGGTTTATAACAGCGTTTAAAAGAATAAAGTGATGTGGATTACCTAAAGGAAATTATTTATTTTCAATCCCTTGTTCAGCGATTCTAAGAGTTGCTGACTACCACTGGTATGGTTACAACAATGTGTCTGATCAAGAGAAAGCAGTACAGTATTACATCCAAGCTGCAGAAACAAAGCAACCTCATGTAAGTTTATCATAAACACCCCTTTATCATGCAAATGGAATATGCCAATGTAATGTATTAAAATGGGTTGGAGTAACCCATTTGTTGCTGACAAGGGGTGAGTAGCTATTTGGGTTTGTGCCAACTCAAATTTTATGTTTAAATTATGCAGTACAGTGTTACACCCAAACTGCAGAAACAAAGCAACCTCATGCAAGTATGTAACATGATTTAATTTTAATATAAACTGAAATGATGACAATAATGATAACATTGAAAATATAGCGTCCTATAGATTCAGGGCATGATGATTTATTACTCTCATATTATGCTCTGTATATTCAGGCTATGTTCAATTTAGCTAATATACTTGAAAACGGTGCCAAAGTGAAGGACGATGTTTTGGAGCGGCTCGGCGTATCATCCCACGTGTTCAAGAGCAAGAATAACTTGGCAAAGGTCATGGAGCTGTATCGCATGTGAGTAGATTTTGGTAGCCATTTTATAAAATACAATAATACAATAATACAATACCAGGGGGGTGTTTCACAAAGACTAAGATCGACTTTAAGTTGGACATAACTATGGCAGGCCATTCATGCCACTGTTTGCTCTCGCCATTTACTTGCATTGGTCTCTCAAGGGATGTACAAATCATGGTCACAAATCTACAGTATTTATATCTTTTGATAATTCATTACTGAAAGAAAAAATATCTAAAGATCATAATTGAGAGACCGATGGTGAGAGCGACCAGTGGCATGAATGGCCTGCCGTAGCTACATGTAAGTACAACTTAATGTCGATCTTAGTCTTTGTGAAACACCCTCCAGATCCTTGTTCAAACTTTAAAATCTTTTTTCAACCACACTGCTTCCTCTATACATCTCCTCACTCATCCAGCTTCAGCAACAGAGAACATCATATTCTACCGGTATATAAGACAGGGCTGGACCAATTTTGCCAATTTAGCTGTTAGCTTTTGAGTTGTCAGGACTTCGGTTAACAAAGTATACTTTAAATTTGAATACATTTGTAAGCTGGTCTATTCTGTCAACAAAGTTTATCGATATTGAGACTAGATTACAATATTTATATGCCCACCTGCCGTGCACTTCTCTCATCACCTGCTTTGATATTGGAAATACATGTACCGTAGATGACATGATTTGAATATTCTAGATATTTAATTCCATTAAGAATGACAGGCAGGGAGTTCCACAAGGAAGCGTCTTGGCACCTGGTGTTATTTTTATTTATTCATTTTTGTGTACGCTTCTGCAGGTGTCGAGATAGCTCAGAGGATGGTTATTTTCCATGTGGATTAGCCCTCCTCAACCTACAACTCAGACAGGCGTGGAAGGAGCACAACTTCTCTATACAGGTAAATAGGAGTGTCAGGTTGGTGATGTTGTCATAGTGATAGTTGATGATGCTGATGATGGGGGTGATGATGATGATGGTGGTGGTGATGGAAGTGATGGTATTTATAATGGTGGTGGTTATGATGATGGGGATGATGATGATGTTGGTGGTGGTGGTGGTGGTGATATTGGTGGTGGTGGTGATGATGATGAACTTGGTGGTTATGATGGTGGTGATGATGGTGGAGGTGGTTATGATGATGATGATGGTGATGATGGTGATGATGGTGGAGGTGGTTATGATGATGATGATGGTGGTGGTGGTGATGATGGTGGTGGTGATGATGCTGATGGTAGAGGTGGTTATGATGATGATGTTGGTGGAAGTGATGGTATTTATAATGGTGGTGGTTATGATGATGGTGATGGCTATGATGGTGGTGGTGGTGGTGATGATGATGAACTTGGTGGTTATGATGGTGGTGATGGTGGTGGAGGTGATATTGGTGGTGGTGGTGATGCTGATGGTAGAGGTGGTTATGATGATGAACTTGGTGGTTATGATGATGAAGGTTGTGGTGATGGTGGTGGTGATGATGGTGATGATGGTGATCATCATGATGATGATGGAGTTGATGATGGGGATGAGCCATCAGGTTTGTGTTTGTAACAGTAATCATAGATGTGCTCAGTGATGTTAATAATGGTGCACATTATTGTGATAATGATGATGATAATGATAATAATACTAATAATCATGATAAATGGTATGATGCTGATTGTGGTAGCATTGAGGGTAATGATGATGATGGTGGAAAAGTGGGTGGGGCAGTAAATTTGAAAAACAAAAAATATAAGAAACATAATTTTTATCAAAATCATGGTTTCATTTAGGCTGTCCAATACTCCCTCTGAATATTCCCACTCTCCTAAAACTCATCCTAACCCTCTTTCTCTTTCAGGTGGCCAGTGGATTTATGGTTGGTCTTCTGACATTTTATGCTGCAGCTGCAACATTCCTTGGATCCCTCGGAGGTGGCAACACACCCAAAAACGTCAACAACAACAATAGCAACAACAACTCTGATTCTTCCACAGAAACCTCCACAGACCAGCAACAAGGTACAGAATCTGATAAACCGCTTGCAACTCAAGGGCCACTTCTAAGTGTTGCTACAACAGGTACTACTTCTACCACAACATCCACATCTCTGTCATCAACACAAGGTATTGAACAGGAGCCTGCAACATTGGATGCTCATTCGTCTTGATTTGAGGGGCTAGGTTGCAACACCAGCAATACCACTGAAATAGTACCTACCACACCTTCCACTTTGCCATCCACAATGTAATCACATTCAATAAGCATTATACATTTTTCTTTTATTAACACTGTGCAATATGATTGATTCATTGATTTAACAATTGTGTATCAATAATAGAATATCAAGTAGTATCAAGTAGCCCACAGCACACTACATTTTAATATATGATGCAACTACGATCCAAGTTTGAAATAATTATGTTATTAAGTATAGAAATTTCCACTATAAATTCTTGCTGATTGAGGTTCATATTGGTCTTGTGAATTGTAATAATTTATAATGTGTGGTATGGTCACTTCAAGAAACAGTCCAATCTTAAGACTCTCTCAAATTCGAAGCTAATTGGGAATTTTCTCCAACTGAATACCCCCAAAACCATGCATTTTCTTATTTATTATTTGAATGACCAATATCATCCCCAATCAAGAAGGTTAAAGGTCACATACTAGCCATTTGGTTGAATTACCACTCAATTTGAACACAGGTCTCTCAGGTGCTGAACCTGTTGTCTCACAAGAATATTACTCCAGCTAGCCTTCATATCTCAAGGTTGAGGGAAGTTACATTATGATAAGAAATCCTTATGGTCGTAGGTTCAAGGCACAGCGCATAAGACAAGATATGTCGGTCATAAAAATTGAGTCCACTCTTGGTGACTGACAACACCTTTTATTGCGCAAACGCCAGAATGGTTTCAAAATTCCCCATGAGAACCCACTACTATGAGCCTTTAAACTTTAAAAACCTAGTTATGATGCAATACCTTCTAAAGTATTATCATGGCAGTCAGATCATAATGTGTGTTGTGGGTTTATGATGTGACCTTACATGAAAATATACTTACGATACATGTATTGAAGAATGTTATAGAATTGTTTTGTTATCTCTCCTGTTATATGTTTTATATTCAAATCATGATTATTACTGAATCGTTAATTTATTGAAAGTGTGTTATTACCACCTCCTTTCAGTACTAAGCCAATATAATTGGGTTGTATTATGCTTGTGTGTTGTGACTATTTTCTATATAACCAATACGACTGTTTTATCTGTATTGAACAACTACAATATGGCATTATTAGCAATATAATCTTATTTCGTGATGAGTATTAAATTTAAGGGTGCTTAATTCTGCGAAAATAAGAAAGAAAAAAAGTATGTACATGTAGTGCTCAAACATTTAGATATTTATTCACACCTGATATATAAAGACCACCTGGTTACTTTCATGTCTCTCTTTAGTGGTCTATATATACAGGATTCACTGCAATTTGCATTAGACTTAGGGGGGGGGGGGGCATTTTCAAACCATTTGCGGTGCTGCTTTAGCAATTTGAAAAGGAAAAATAAAACATTGCATAGACTAGAACTTACATTTCATGATGCACATTTATGTAAATCATGTAAAAACACATTAAACTTTTTTTTTTTTTATTCCACATGATTATATTAGCTTCATGTTTCGAAGGCAGAGTTACATGTATATTGTTCTTCTTGTCTGTAATGATTTGTTTGAAGGGTTACCGGTATACATACCGGTATATTAAACGCACCTAAATGGTCATTACATATGTAAATGACTAATTGTTAGTATCACGGTTTGTATTCAGAGTTGTGTTATTTTCCTGCGGGTTGTTTCAGTTCACATTGTGTGTAACATCTATATGTTTGCTGATATATTTCAAATATCTATTTACGTTATAAGAGTGGAATTGCTTTCTGCAGGGTTCAAGTTTCTTTGTTCAAGCTTTCTATAATTCTTACAGGCTAGAACTGAAAATATATAGAAAGTACCTATTTATAACGATATTTGATCTGTCTTTGTAACTTATCATAGTATGTAAATCAGAATGATGTCTTTCTTGGTTACAAATTCTAATAGATAAACTATGTTTGTATATACATAGATTTACTTATTTATGATGTAATGTTGTCATTCTCACTTGTGCAATACATTCCAATGTTGTAGTTAAGTTTATTTCTAAGTGCCTTGTGTTGCACAAGCAACAAAATCACACATGTCTTCCAAATTGTGATCTTCCATAAGGCCATTTGTGCCTTGTGTTATTGTAAATATATTGTATTATGATAGTGACTTTTGTAGTTAGATTTACATCTTGCTAACTTGACTAGATTAATAACACTTATATTATACTGTTATATATTTACTTTATGTTACAGTAAATATTTTGTATAACAGTAACTAATGTTAATTTAGGCCTGGTGCATCAGCCGAACCAGCGGCCGAACCAGCGGCCTTGGTGATTGGTCGATCACCGTGTGCGTCGACCAATAGGCATTGGGCGTTATTGTTCCAATTATTGATTGAATTTTAGACCGCTTTACGGTCCTCCCGTAAAGTATAAAAGACCCTTGCTTACAACAGTTTTTATCACCTGACGAAGTATTGCAGTAGCATACGAAACGTCGTGATCTTTTAGTTTCCTTATTGACCACATTGCGAGACAAACGAATATCACTAGCGATATTATTTTCGATACTATATCCGCAATGAGTAATATATTTAGCATCAATGTTAATTTAGTTAGCTACCTTGAGTTTTGAGTGTTCTTACATGTTCTAGAAAGACGGCGCTATAGAAATGCCTATAATTATTACTATTATTAGTAACTCTTATTTACTGTCACTCCCATTCTTTCTCTCTTTTCTTGTCTACATAATGCTCCCTTGCCCCCTTCTCTCTCTTCCTCTCTCTCTCTCTCTCTCTCTCTTACTAATGTGAATATATATATTTTCTTCTCTCTTTGCTTTCTTCATCTGCATCTAGTATCATGCTCTCTTTCTATCTCTCTCTCTCTCTCTCTCTCACACACTCTCTCTTTCTCTCTCATTAACTTACACTGCATGATCCGTATATATATTTTTGTTCTTCTACTTTTCTCCTTTTTTTTTCTTTTTCTCTCTTTATTTTCAATCTTCCCGCTGTCGTTTCTCTCATTCTCTCTCCCTCATTGTATAATGTAAATAAGACTTTTTTACCTTTCTTTGCTGAATGGGTCTTCCTTTTCTCACCAGACATGCCTTATGAACAAATATTTCATAGAGTTGAGTCGCAGAAGGTTGTTAGACCGTAGACTGTGTATATAAGATATTTAACACCATTTTGACACTCGACTTCATTTACTAATGTAACAATCTTAGTGCACCTTATCATTATTATTTGCGTAGGCTTATTTTCATTGTTATGAAATGTATATCTGTGCGTCACCTGAGCAGTAGATTATGTATTTAAAGTTTTAAAATAATTTTGCTTGAAGAAAAAAATGTGTGTGTGGGTATTGTATGGTAAGGTAATTATTTTGCTAATCACAATTTAAAAAACCCAAATACAAACAAAATGAATTACATATAAAATGAAATATATATTGAATGGCTGGATAGCCCGCTCAGCTTTGTTAATATGACAAAACTGTTCTTCATTGGGATCCAGAAAATTAAATTAAAAGTGTGCTTGGTCGAAGGGTGCAAAAGTATATACCCAGGCTGTAGATGGGCATCCTTTTAGAAAGGCTCGTTTCAAATTTAGAACTTCCTTTCTATGATTAAATTATCTATATAACACATTTATTCAGTCCCTTGTTTAAACCTTGAAACCTGAAAATACGCAAAATATTCCTTAACGCTCGTTGAGATATATTTGTACAGTGTAAATGAATGGCAACTGCTTGCATTAAAGGTCCTACAAGTATTCACTGAGCTGTGTACAGCCAAACCTGCTTTAGTGACGACCTGTCTACAACAAGCACATTTTTTGTTTCCCTTGTAAATGGTTTCTCATTGAAACATGTACTAAACGAACCTGTCTACAAAGACCACTTTTTGTGTTTCCCTTGAGCGGTCGCTATGCTGGACAGGTTTGACTCTATTATAAGATACAGAGGAGTGAAGCATATTACTCATAACTTATGTCATCATTGTACAAAAAATTGTTTAACGCTGTGGAATACCACTTCATATCTGAATGAGGCTGTACAGACATACGTGTATGTAAAGGGCTAATTATGACAGATTGTTTCATTATATCTGCTGTAATTAAGCTTGCCTTTTAGTACTTAAAGTATGCCTTTTAGTACTTAAAGTGTGGAGTGGCTATACTAGTAGGTAGGGTATCAACAACCTTAGAGGGTTAGCCTTTGCTTTTGGTTCATGTTGCTGTCTGTTTGGAGCCAGAAGGGTGTTAACTCTGTGTAAAATTATATGGGTTAATGCTCTTCTTGCTCCTAATGTGTTTCACAGAGCTGCCAACTAGTATGGATTTCCCGATTTTCAACATTCGCTGAGAAAGACGGAAAAGTATAGAGTATTCTCTTAATAGAAGCCATTTTTCATGGAAAACTGTGTTTTGATGACCTGAAACTCAATATTTAACAACTTTGTGTAAGTAAAATAATCAAAAATTTCAGATGATCATGCTCCCGTGCGTCCGCGCAGTGTTGGTGTGCCATTTTTGTTATAGATTCATAGCGCTGCATAGAAAATTACTGATTCATACCCCAAATTACTGATTTTTAGCCTTGTGATTACTGATTTTCTGTTCTGGAGGTTGGCAGCTCTGGTTTCATGTATACTGCAGGATATATTGAACTCTCATTGTAGTGTAAAAATGTTATACATGCACTTCACGTAGTATGTACTTACTGGTACATTTTCTATGGAATTTGAAAGTACAATTTATGAAGAGGAAAAGAAAGACCTTTATTGGAAAAGAAATATTTGTAACTTTTGGTAGTATGTGTTACATCACTATAAAAATATTGCATTTTCACCAGTATTCTAATAATATGGTAACTACCTTCAAGATGGAGATATATTTATCTTGAGTTGTAAAATAGCAATAATTATTTTAAAAGATGTTATATTGAACATAATTACAAGGACTTTCATGAAATCAACTTGAGGGCAATTACAATATGCCTTTGTGTTGGCTGTAACATTCTGTTCGATTATATAGTATGTCCATTTGTATGTTTTTTACACTAAATAGTGATAAACAAGGCTAATGAAATTGCCTTAGGTTGATTTTTTTGTAAAAATATTTATATTTATGTTCGTAGTTTTTAAGATTGTTTGGTATATCCATGCCAAAACACCGAAGGGTGAACAGTGACTATTTCATCATCTTGTAACATACAGAGCACAGCCCAATGGGGGCAGTACAGTTGCATGTACTTGTATATATTTCATTGTAAATGATTCATTTTTTTGCCCATAATCCAAATGGATATGTGTAGTAGTATTAGGGGCCATGTTTGTAGATGCTGTTTAAAAATATCTCTCTAGGTGCCATACATTTACCTATAGACTTTGGCGATTATGTTGTTCCACACCTCTTTGGCTAGAGCCTTTGCCATGTCAAGAATAGCTTGAAGATTTCTGATGACAGTTTCAGTTTTAGGATGATGATGCATCGACAATGACAAGTAGATGATGAGAAATTTATTTTATATATACATGTATTACTCTATCGTCAATCTCTCTTTCTCTCTCTCTCTCTATCTCACTCTCTATCTCCCTCTCTCTATCTCACTCTCTACCTCTCTCCCTTACTCTCTATCTCTCTTTCTGTCTCTCTTTCTCTCTCTCTATCTCCCTCTCTCTATCTCACTCTCTATCTCACTCTCTATCTCCCTCTCTCTATCTCACTCTCTATCTCTCTCCCTCACTCTCTATCTATCTCTCTCTCTCTCTCTATCTCATTCTCCATCTCTCTCTCTCTCTCTCTCTCTCTTTCTCTATCTCTATTCTCTCACTCTCTCTCTCTATTTCTCTCTCTCACTCTCTCTCTTTCCCTCTTTCTTTGAATGTTTAAAGTGAAGAATGGAAAGCAGAACAATATAATGTTCTAACGCAGATACTTTGCGAAAATGAACTTTAACAAAATTATCACTCTCCATGAGTATTGAAAATATATACTTTTTGACACAGTTACTAGAGCAATACTATTTGCATGTTTATGGACTAAATCATTATACACAAAAAGGCTGACACAGTAGTGCTTATATGTGATGGTGTGTACAGTTTTGCAGTGCTTACAGACTCTCCTTTAGAAGCGAATAGGTTTTTATTAGTTCTTCTGATATGGGGAGCCATCATTAAAATAATTCGCTCTTTTCCCCCTTTTTTTTTAAATCTAGCTTTTGTGGACTACTGCAAAAGGACAAGCATAGATTGAATGAAAGAACTATTAATAACTAGGACAAATAATAATCATGAACTTAGAAACAAAATGTTAATATTCTCTTCCTTGTGTAGTAATCATTGCACCTTTAAAGATGAATAAATAGAAACAAATTCGATCAGAATTGTAAATACATTGTGGCATTGTTTCTTCTGATGTTTCTCTCAAAAAAATTTGTTGGTCTTTGATGTTGATGATGCTAATGAGCTGCCAGAGCTGGTGATAAAAAACCAATGTGAGAAAATGCTGTATTTTTATTGAATTAATTAACAGTAGATTTGCCATCACGGGCACCGGTAGACCAGGTTTTTGGAAGGTTGTGTAGGAACACATTTTCTAACAAAGTCATTCAAAGAAAAAAAATGAATTAAAACAAGAAAAGATATGTATCTAATAATATGATAGAGGCCTATAATCTATAGCCCACGTGACCGATAATGCCTGACATTTTCATGTGAACCCTCCGATCAGAAAAGTCAGAAGACTCGCGATACTGTCATGACGGTTGGTAGACTGTCGGTCTTTTGGACTAGCTATAGAAGCATAAAGGTCTTCAATTATGGAGATTTGCCGAGAAGACTCAAGAAAATCAAATATTACCGATTGAAAGTTTTCATTGGGGGAAGTTGTCTTCCCGCCCCTCTTAAATTAAAACATTTGCCATGGAATCAATAAGCAGAGATTCAATTCGTCTTTGTTTCCATCAATCAAAAGTATGCTAAACAGACAGAAATGTAACAAAAGGACGGTACACACAATTAACAGATACAAAATATACAAAATAAATGGATTTGATAAAATGAAATGAAAACAAACAAACAAAAAGTAATAAGATACAAAAATGAGGAAATTTATTATTCTACTCATGCGCAATGCAGATATATTACTGTTTTCGAAATAAGTACATGTACATGTGTAAAAATATTTTGCGCTGATCGGAGAGCCAGAACTATCCCCCGTTGAGCACACAAAAGTTCTCCTTACCGCAGCCGGGACCGCAGCTGAGTCGCCGCTAAATATTTTCTCACAATTTTGGGCAAAAAAAAGGTGCTCACTACCCCCCCCCCCCCCCGAATCCCAAGTTGATCTTACATAAAGCCGATACCCAGATCCGAAACATAAATGGTATCTATTTCATGCACAGACGGAGAGCGATATATAAAGGTGTGGAGATTTTACCTCAGGTATCTTATTTTTATCTCGGGGAAGGGAATTGTGTTTACTTTGAAGGGACAGTAGTCCTGCTTTTATTGATTTGTGAAAATATAGGCATAAGACCTAACTTCAAACTTGAGCCCTCCCCCTAAATTCTAAGTTTTGGGCACAGGGCCTAGCTGTTTCATCAAATTTGTTATCATAGCACTAACAATTTACTGCTATAAGCAACTGAATTCATGGCATATTTGATTGACTGAGAGCAAACTTTTTTTTTTGTCATAGAAATTTTAGCATTTGTTATTCATTGATAACAAGTTTTATGAAACAGGGCCTCTTTACCAATCAGTCTTTACCAATCTTTACCAATCCATTGCAAGGCGTAGTTTTTGTTTGAATGACGGCTATCTCTATGGGGGTCCGAAAGTACGACCCCTTCCCAATGATCATCGGAATTTTGCGGTGATCGGACCCCCTCCACACCCCCCCCCCCCCCTCCATTCTAAGTATGTCGATCCATGCCCCCTCCCTATAGTCCAGCTACTATCACTCGTCAAACGGTTGTGATGTTCTGAGAAAGATTTTTTCTTTTTTAATACGTAGGTCAGGTCTTGGGAGTGGTTCACTTTGCTGATTATTGTGCCTCTCCCGTGATTAGGATTCTCTGGCAATACAGGGCGAAAGCACATGCCTAAAAAGATCATTTTTTGACAATTTGTATATCAAATTTGATCTATAAAATATTATGATGCAGTGGTGATGGGGAGATGGCGGGAGGGGGAGGGGCTGTGAAAGTATCTCACCGAAGCTTAATTGATTTTACACAGTGCAATAATCGGTGAAACTTTTCGTCGTGTCGGGCTGTCGGCTATATGCAACTACCGAC
>JAVYIG010006062.1:0-125004 GCA_035222895.1 Strongylocentrotus droebachiensis
AAAAATCGGTACTTAAGTGACGATTTATGACACCTAGACTAAATAGCAGTAAAATACAATGTTTTCAACTTTCCGATGTTAGAAAGAATAATTTTAAAGTGACTCGGTAACATTGTTGAAGGTTGATTGATGAAACAGATTGCTTAATTTTTGTATAAAATGTTACTTACTAATATAGTATAGACCTCTATTAGGTCTATTCCTTCTACTGTACTAACCCTCTGACATCCAAAAATTCTTTAAAAATTCTCAAACCACAAAGATATCTATGGTTTTCTTTGATCGCGTCGATGTACGACACCCTCTAGCAGTGATTAACAGTAAATTCTCCCAACCATTTTTGAATTTTCCCAACCAATTTTCCATGAAAAAAAGACATAAAACAGGCCATAAAAAATCTGTCAGCACTTAAATGTCTGGAATAGAATGTAGAGTCTAGAGCCATTTTATTGCTTTGTGACGATTTACATTAACCTAAAATGTAATTAAATTGTAATAATATAGTTGGGAGAATTAAGGAATCGATCAGATCAGTTTTTCCAATCTGTACCATGAATAATGGTCCGTTTTCACTCAAATTTTCAGATTATCTTTAATTGTACATCTAGCATTGAAGTCACTACCTTAGCACCACTATCTCTCATCTGAACAATGTTACAAAGTCCCTTTAAAATTCAAATTGTGTGAGTCCACTCACGTCACTCCACTGTCAAACTTGCCGATCAGCCACATCGGCATGATTGTGTGCATCTGTGTGTTCTTCTTCTTCTTCTTCCAGATATGCACATTGTTTAGTGATGTGCGGTTAAAATAATAATAAAAAGTAGCTTGTCTGCATGCTAGACGGTGCCATCCCTCAAGTAAACAGACTTTTAGTTTTTTCATGTGTACAAAGTCTATGGCAAAACGGAATTTACGTTTTTCAGCCCATCTGAAACAGAATTCCAGATTTTCTGAAACGGAAAAGGCCATTTTTTAAAACGGAAAATCAGGGCCCCTACAGAGGGGATGATCAAAAACCACAGAGGTTTATCATGGATCATCCCCTGCTTAAAATCACAATATTAATTTTTTTAAATACAATAATAATAATATATTTACAAATGAACACATTAAACACTCCAAAACATACAGATAATCACGGATCTGTAACGGTCTTTCACCATTTGTTGACTAAAGTCCTAAAATTCTTCTCATTGGCAGTAGGTAGACCCTAAATATATGGGATCCAAGTTAAGACAAATAACTTTTGATAGCGATTAACATGTCGGATGTCAAAAAGATGCTATCTTTTCAAATATAATTTTTTTACGAAATGTAAAGACCAGTTTTGGAAATGCCCCCCTCTCAAAAAATGAGATGGAAGCTCTTATTACCAATCATGTGAAAGAATATATGTTTTGACTAATACGTGATGATACAAATTTTGCCTAGAAGCCACCTACTAATTGATATATTTGGTAAATTAGTATATTTGGACCGAATAGATATCGTGCACGTGTCGCGTAGTCCCATATACGTCTTTCTGTGTACAGTGCTTGTAACTTTACACAGACTGGGCCAAATTTCATATCATTTTGATGATTCCAAAACTTTGCAGTACGCACCAATTCTTATATGCTAGATGATCAACCTTTTCTTATCTATTCCACATGTTTCTTTCACAATTGAATCGCATGACCAGAACTGATCTTTATCGTTAAGATATAGATAGAGGACAGTTTTATGTCTTTTTTTGCGTTGGTTTGACCCCCGTAGCTATATTTATTTTTGTATTGATTGGGTTTGAGCCAAACTTGTTTTGAACAGCGCCTAGTACGCACGTGTATTGACTAGGCCACTAATTGCGAGGTTCTGTTCGCTAGAATGCCTTGTCGCTTGTCCAAGTCAGTGAAGTAGCACTCACCACTAAAAAGTCCCTAGCTATAACACTGGTGGTATTCTACTATTCTTGCTTTCAATCAGCGACGACCTTCACAAAAGTGAGTCATTTTGATTTAAAGGGATCCGGTAACTTTGTCTCAGATTCTGAAACAAAATCCGGGATTTAGCTCATGCTGCTATGATAATTATAAACCTTTATGTCAGTCAGGAACTCCATGACTTTTACAAGCCGATCGCCTGTCTGATTATCAAGATATTTATGATTGAAATTACAAATTTTGAAAACCGTTCGCCGGACGGTTTTCATAACACTACAGTCTATTGGGGAAAACGAGTACCGTATTTGCCGGCGTAAAGGCCGCACCGCGCATAGGCCGCACCCCCAACTATGACATTTCGTAGAGAGAAAAAAAAAAAAAAAAAAAAAAAAAAACGGACCAAAGAAAATAATCATAATTTTCTCGTAGAACTCTATTTTTCCTACAAACTAATACCAAAATTATCAATCATTTTATAAATTTACAGGAAGTTTACCTAAAAAATGATCGCAATTTAGCAAATCTTCATCGATTTTTAGGCAGATTAGCACATTCATTGGACACTAGAGGGCGCTTCGCATGCATACAGACACATGAATGGCCTGCCATAACCAAGCTGTGGCCATAATGTTATCCGGTCTTACCCCTATCGTACCGCCAAATGGAGAAAATAAACAAGCTTTTGTATTGTTATTAGAGATCTACCAAGGTTAGTTTGTCGCTTTAATTAATTAGATAGTCTCAATTATAATTCAGAATTATCTTACTGAAAAGTTAAGAACACCGACGATTGCGCGCTGCAGCGCTGTGAATCTCGGAAGCTGCGTTGGATTTGTTGCAACTCCCAGCCCGGCAGCTCCCCACCACAGAGTGTGTGAGCGAGGTATGATTTTGGTTACCGGGCCATGCGCTGTCTAAAGCCAAGGACATTTTTACAAGTACGATTTTTAGTACGAGTTTCTGGTCAGTTTTCTTCTTATTTCTTTGGTTGCACAATGATTAAAAAGATAACTTCTTCAAATTTGCTGCTGACGTGAGTTTCAGACTAGATCTTGTCCGATGTGTTTTCAAGTCAATTTTGTTAATATATTTTTTTGTATGAAGTTGCCTACAAATAATGGACGTGCTGTTTTGACTTGCGATTTTTACTGTTTCGGCGTATACGCCGCACCCCAACTTTTTGATATTTTCTCTTCCAAAAATACTGCGGCCTTTACGCCGGCAAATACGGTATGGTAAAACCGGTCACTCAAAGATTTTTACTTTTTTGAGGCACTTCTTGATCATTTTGAAGCGCAATTTTTTTAGGGCTTCAATATTACACCATATCACAGACACTGATAACATGTAGGGCCGTGTATCTCAGATTTAACATTGTTAAACGATCCCTTTAACCGAAAACCACCCGGTTTTTACTCACAAGTTAAACGGAATTGAAAATAACTGTGATGTTTGATTCGGTTTATTGCAATAAAAGAACATGTAGCTGGGAAGCTGAAATTGCTTAATTTACAAAGTCAATGTACAACACAATCAACGATCAAAATATGAATGACTAAAACTTATGCCCATAAATCATGCATAATGAATCAAAATGAAACTCTCAAATATTACATCAAAATCTAAATATATTACAAATATTAAAAACATGAAAAAACTTTGTGTCATCAAAGGTTAGAAAGAAAGGAATGAAAGAGACAGAACTAGAAAATAGGAGAAGTAAGAAGAAGAAATAAAGAAAACTTAATCAGAGAATATACGACAGATTGGAGGAGAGGGGTAGAGAAGGACAGATTAGAAAATGAAAAGTAGAAAGAGAAGAGAATGGTACAGTCTTGAGGTATGTTTTCATTCAAAACCCGAAAAAAGGAAAGCGAGTCTCTGCCAAGTGCACCTGAAGTTGAAGTATGATTTTGTTTAAATGTTACAGCACTTATATAAATGAGTGTATAACTATTCTTTTTTCAGGCTTTGGTTTTTGTGAATTTGGTTGTGAACCAAAATTACATTTCTCTCTCACATGTAACCCGTGCACGCTGCATGCATGCACCATACACAAGAAGTATGTAAGTCCCGTAAGTGGCACAAAATTACATCCAAGGGGCTCTCATCAGGAAAATTGGGGGTATTGGCGATAACGAGAACTGCCTAATGTGCTGAGTGCCTTTATAAAAATTCGTAAAGACATATAAAATTTGTGAAAGTTTTCACACTATTAGGCCTTTAAAAAAAAAGATGTTGTATTGCCCTTTGCGACCGACCCCAAAAATCTTGAAATCTACGGTCGGCTGTTTAGAAATATGTTTTTTTTTTCTTTACTGTTTTTTAGAAGAAAAAAAATGTATAGAGTACCGAAGCTGTGACGTCATAAAAATCTATTTTTAGAATTTCTCAGTGTTATATGCTCTGGCTCATAATGGTTAGGAGCCAGAGCATATAACACTGAGTTTCCATAGGACATATATTTATTCAGATGGTCATATCTCAGCCAATACTTAAAGTGCGGGTTCATAGAAAATCACAAATATGGCAAATAGCGTATTTAGTAGAAACTGGTAAGCTAACAGATGGCCATCATAATTTATGCAAGTTTTAGGTCAACTACATATCGGGTGATTTATAAAAATACAAATAAAACAACCTCCATAGCGTCTGGGATATGCGAGAGATTCGCCGGAAAAATAACGATGTTTTAATGCCGTCACAATATGAACCAACCCTGCCCAAGCAGACGACATCCCATAAAGAATGAACATAATTGCAATGCTTTTATTTCTCAAATTATAATGAGTTCAGTGTATATAAATGTGATGGAATTTTACACCATTCAAAAAGGCATATGAGCCCATTCTGATAACTAAATTATTTTGTTTGTAAATACACAGGATATAGGGGTTAATGAACAATCAAAGAAACCACACTTTCAAATTAAAAAACCTCCGGAATGATAGCATGGACGTCATTTGCTCCCTCTTGAAACGCTGAACATGCCGCGGTGTATGCAGCTGAACATACAATGGCGTCTTCTTTTGTTTACTAGCGACGGATTCCTTTTTTTTTTTTAATCCTTACATTTTTCATCAAAATAATACCATGCACGGGGTTTAGAGTGAGGCAATAGATTGAACATTTCGCCTGAGGGTATTGAAATAAGAGAAATAACTGAAGAAAAGATGACAAAACAGGCACTGAAATTGTGTGAGATGTCATGGGACATCGTCTGCTTGTGCACATCATGTTCAACATGTGACGTCATATCTCAGCAGCGATCGGGAAACTTTGCAGGCGCTATGTCGGGGCTGTATCTAAGTGTTTTGTAATTGTTAATAATCATTACTTTGAATGTTTCCAAGCATTGGCTTTTGATAACCTTGGCCAATCAAAGTGTCACATTTGCAATAATGATATTAAAGTTAGTTTTTTTAATCAATGAACCTTCTCTTTAACATATTCAATTGGTTTTCGACATTTGGACATTATTTTTTATGCTCTTTCGGAAAATAAAGAAAAAATTAAGAAATTCTAAAAATGGGTTTTTGATGACGTCACACTTCACCACTCTATTAAGGCATTCAAAACTGAGAAATATCAACCCAAAGAGGGAGTTGCGAGGTTAATGACAAGTGCATGGCCCTCAGGAAGAACAACAATGATGCTAATGAAACTAGATCCCTGGGTAAACAAAACTATCAACAGCATTATTATTATTATTGTTATTATTTTTCTGTTATTCTAAATCGTTTAATTTATCCTCGACCAATTCTGTTTTGATGTGTTTGCAGGCCAGCTTTTAGATATGAAGCAACAGTTCTCCGTGCAAGATTTGATGAACACAAAAATGAGAACGATATGAAGAAAGCTGCTCAGATATTACAAGCAGGAGAGGAAGAATTCTGGGAGAAGCAGCATCCCCAACCATACATCTGTAAGTTGTTTTATCTTGCTTTTAAAATTGGTTTCAAAGGATGGTAGATACTCTAATGGAAACTATGTTTTGAACATAATGCAAACTAATTCATTTAAATGGCAAATTAGCAATGCTGCATCCAATAAATATATTGTTAAATATCATGTGTTCTGAAAATGTTGAAATGACATTATTGGCAGAGAATGTTAATGCTCTTATTTGTTCAGTTTTACATTTTTGTTTGTGTATTGTACATGTACATAATTATACAGGAGTTAAATCTGGCCAGTTTATAGGCAACTTATTTATAAAAAGAGAAGGATTGGTAGCATTTGAAAAGTTTTGCATTTGTAAAATCAAAACCAGAGAATTTAAGGTATTAATACAGAAATCCAAATATTTCAGAGAAGCATACAACTTTCAAAGGGTACTCTGTTTTTTTTTTTAGGAAGTCTGATTTCAGATGAGTGCACTTAGGCCTAAAATAAAAACTTGTTGGATTGCCCTTTGCGACCGACCCAAAAATCTGAAAATCTACGGTCGGCATTTTAAAAAAGTTTTTTTTTTTTTTATCATTTTTTTTATATTAATGAATACAAGAATATGTATTTTGTTTGTTTAAATGAGATATGAATGAATAAAATCAAATTCTTCTGAAACAGGAATTAAGAGCATATTCTTTGAAGTGGGCCAGTTTTATAGATACAAACATTTGCAATAGGCTATGATTTGAACCTGTTGCATGCAAAAGTGTCTGGCTGTCTTTTCCTGTGTCAGTTTTGGTCCCTTTTTTGGTTATTAAAGAGACCACTTTGTGCCCGGGACCACCTGTACAATTTGTCAACAATCTTCACATTGCTAGCAAGTTTTACAGGTATTTGAAAACCAACTTCGTCAGCTGGGAAGCACAGAGTGTTGTCTCAACACAACATTGCAAACCATGGATTATTATGAGGTGAAAAAGATATGAATGGAATGATGACGCTGAAACACATGTATTAAAGCAATACAAACTGAGAAATATCAGCCAAAAGAGGGCGGGAAAAAAAAACTGAAAAATATCGGCCGAAAGAGGGCGGGAAAAAAAATAATTAAAAACTAAAAAATATCGGTCAAAAGAGGGCGACAAAAAAAAAGTTTTAAAAAATATAATCTTTTCCGACCGACTGACCCATGTTTTGGCACCCAAAGGGCAATGCAACAAGTTTTTATTTTAGGCCTTATTCTGTGTTTCACACACATTTCTATCATTTTAGTTGGATTCCACAATATTTTTTAGTAATAAATATGCAAAAAAGTTCAAATTTCTGATAATAGTAATGAAGATTGTACAAATTGATAAAGTCTAGGGTGTAGATTATAATGCACATTTTGATATTTTTCTTTGATTTTCTTTGATCGTTTTAATAGTCATTGACTCGTTTGGAGGAACCAGATATGAGCGTAACATCCCTGCTCCCGAATGGGTGAGTTTTTGGAGGAAAAATAGGAACATTGGTGTTTCTATTTTTTTTTTTTTTCAAGATGGAACTAAATTGTGTCTTTGAAAACTTTTATTTTCTCTACATGATGTTAAAAACAATAGCTATATTATTTATTCAGGAATATGCCATCTAATTACTAGTGTAGTCATAAATAAATGTTTCTTTATAAATATGACAAATTACAACGTTTCATATGAAATATGTCAAGCAATAGTTTAAGCATGATCCACAGTGAAATCTTTGTATTTCATATTCAAGAGTTTCTATTCAAGTCAGGCCTGATAATTACCCGATTTAAATCGGTTTCCTGATTTTTTTTCCTTTCTTTCCGTTATTACACTTATTTTCCCTAGTTTTCTGTTTTTTCCCCTATTTTTCCCTTTCTTTCCCTATTTTTTCCCAATTTTTTCCCAATTTTTTCCCAATTTTCTTACTCAAAAGGTGGGGAATGTTGTTAGATGCCATTTTTTTTTCCTGAATTTTTATTTTTGGTACTCAAGGGGGAGTTGGTTGAGGAAAAAAACAAAAACATATTATTTTTTTTAGTGCTCACTCTCACCCCTGTCAAATGTCTATTTGTACCGAGCTGCCATGTTCATTGATTTTATTCATTACAGCCCACTGACATTAATTCTGCAGGTTTTTTTCTGTCATTGATCATTTCCCCTTGGTAGAGTTTATAGGGTGTCATCGACCAGGTCCACTTCCACTGTTCTCACGACCTTCACTTCAAAATAAATGTATAACTTTCTCATCAGTAATGAGTATTTATCATTATAGTTCTTCTGATCATTATCTTTTATTTGTCTTATTTGACCAAGACAATTCCATGTTAAATCTACTGACGTATGAATGTACTGAGATGTTACTCAATGTTGAGTTGAAGATACAAATGATGATGATGATGATGAACAGCAATTGTACGGTGCCAATGTTTAAAAAAACATTCAAAGGCGCGAGCTCCTCCAATAAAATTAGCATTTAAATGTCTGAAGGAAGATTTGAGTTTTGAGTGAAGCTTTGAAGTGGTCCAGGTTGTCAATTTCACGAATAGATGATGGGAGGGAATTCCACGGGTGAGGAGCAATAGAGGAAAATGCCCGGTCTCCATATCCCTTGAGATGAGTAATATACAGTATGTTATGCGTTATACCCTACCATGAGGGTTATTCCTAAATCAAATGTACATGTATTACCTAACATATTTTTCCAATATTTTTTGTTTCTTTCTGATGATTAGTGTGAATTCCCTGACATTCAGATCTCATGATGAATTTATTTATACTCTTCTTTTGGTAGGTTCTCAACAAATGGCATCCGATTGAGAAGGCCCGTTACCCGTATTACTTTGCCAGACGAGAGAAGAGAGTAGCAGAGGAACAAGCACGTTGGGACCAGCTGGTGGAGGAAGAAAGGCAGCTTATAGCACAAGGAAAACTGCCTCCTAAAGAAGCTCTTCCATCATGATCTTCTCTCACCCACAAATATAGCTTTTAGAGTAAATTCAGTTGTGTGTTTATTGGACAAGGTTTTAATATTAACAGTATTTGATACTGGGAGATAAATGTCTGTTTATACAGCATGCCAATTTAAAACAATATTACTTCATTTTCACTGTGTCATCTCTTTATCAACTAGCATCCATGTCTAGTTTATACTCACACAAACCTATGATAGCATTAATCTCCTTTGTTCATGTTTGGTTTCTTTGTGCATAAAATGGGTGATAGGAATTCTATTTGATCTGCTTTATGGCATGAGATAAGCATTCTGTTGTCATGGACGAGTGACATTGGTTAACCTGATGACTACTGAATTCTCACACTGCCCATAGGTTTAATACAGGAACAACCAGGTTCCAGTAAGCAAGGGGTTAATACCTTGACCTTTGACATTAGCTCGGCCTTGATGTTAGATTCCATGGGTGGTATTCCGGTAGCGCGTACTAAGTTAGCGCGTACTTAGTTCACACTTTTATGGAGTGCCTGTTGCAAACTAATTTACCCTGTACAGATTATTTTAATCCTTCAATGAAAAGTGTCCAAAAAAATAATTTTGCAATGAAATGGGAAGAAAAAGATAATATGAGTATGAACTGAATTTTAACAAAGTCTTTGGTAGATTATCTTTGTAATGAATATTGAAGGAGGAAGATGAAACCTAGCATTCCATAGAAGTGTGAACTAAAATTCTTGTTTAGTCTGGACTTAGTCCCGGCTTAACTTATGAGAATACCACCCAATGGCATTAAGAATAAAGCTATACAATGGATGAAGTTATGCAATTGATGAAACTAACTTTTAGATTAATGACTGACAGTAGTTGAAACCTTGTCCTTGTTGTACAGAATGTGTGAGATTAAAGATGACAAAGAAAGAAATCAATTTATCAAAGGTGATATTATGTGCGTTTGTATAAAGAGGACGGTCAAAAGAAAAAATATGTAATGATGGAAGATGTTTTGTTAGTGGTGGGTAAATTTGATATGATGATGATAATGATGTGATGATGGTTAATGGGATTAATAAATCTGATGGCATTTTTTATGAGGATGGTGATAATGATGAGGATAATATAATTATGATGATGATAGTGATGTGATGATAATGATATGGTGATTAATGATTATATTAATGATGTGCGTAGTGGTGATAATAATGATGGTGATAACGATAATTACAAGTTGACAATGATGATGTGATTATGATGATGATGGTGAGGATGATGATAATGATGCCGATGATAGTGATGTGATAATGATGATGATTATGATGATTATGATGATAATAATGGTGTGGTGATTATGATGATGTCGATCATGGTGAGGGTGATGATAATGATTTAGTTATGATGATGAAGATGAAAATGATGTAGTGATTATGATAATGATATTGATGGTGATGATGAAGATGAGTATAAGTTGACAATGATGATGGTGAGGATGATAATGGTGTGGTGATAATGATGGTGAGGATCCAATCCAAACCAAACCAAAAGATATTTGATATGGTGCCTTTTCCCTGCACACACCGCTCCACAATATTTTGGCCACTTACAAACAAAAGATAGTCACTTCTCAGAGATCATTTAAGTATATTATGTAGGCTGGTAATAAAACAATTTCTAGCAGATTAGATGTGACTTGGGTAATTTCTTGAAGTGGTCAACAGATGAGGCTGTCTGCACAGCAGTAGGTTGCTGGTTCCACAGTTTAGCAGCAACCGATGGAAAAGACAATTCACCAGCACGTGATGATGAGGAAGGTGATAATGTTGTGGTGATTATGATGAAGATAATGGTGATAATGATGATGATGCTAATAATAATATTGATGCTGATAATAATGATAATGGTGATGATGATAGTGATGGGCGGATCCAGGGGGGGGGGGCGAAACGCCCCCCCCCCCCCCCCCTATTGGCGGCGCAAAAAAAGAGGAAGAAAAGAAGAGAAAACGGAAAGGAGAAGAGAAAAAAGGGAGAGAAGAAAGAAAGAGAGAGAGAGAAAAACAAAAAAAAACGAGAAAAGGAAATGGCACTAAGTGACAGTAACGACAAATAATGGAAAAACTGGGGGGAGGGGGGGGTCGAGTATGCGCGCGTGTGAAATGCCGACCGTATTGTAATTTTTAGGTTGTGCAAAACTGAGTCGGAATTCAGCTTATTACAAAAATACTAGGCATGCTTGTTCATGTTGAGCCGTAGTGTAAAATCACTTCTGAAAAGGCCGCGGCCGGCCGGCTCCTCCAAAAAGTGGCAGAATGGTAATCGGAAAATTTGGGGGTCATTCCCGAGGGGTTGGGAGCCGTTATTGAAAAGGGGGCCGGCCATACGTAAATGATGGTAATGGTACCGATGGATAAGGGAATAAGGAGGAGGGGGTGAACTGCAAGCGTATATGGGATGCATCCTATCATATCAGCGCAATCTGGGTCGGAATCCAGCATAATATTATTTATCAAAACAAGGTTCATGTAAATGCACTCATGATAAAGCCCCGCCCTGCACCTACAAAGAGGACCAGAATATTGTAATCGGGAGATTATGGGGGTCATTCCAGAAGGCTTGGGAGACGTTATTGAATTGAGGGGGCCGGTCGCATAAAATCCCGAGCCGCGGATTCGAAGTAAACGTTAAAACAGCCCCTGCGCTACAAAGGTCATCACTCTTTGGTGAGAAATTTGAAAAGGGCACATTATTTTGGATGTCTTTAGAAGCTATATACCCAACAGTCAAATTTTGAATTAACGTTAGAGGGGCCGCTTCAAAACTCTTATTTTGCCCTTCATTTGGCATCAGCTCGTGCCAATTCGCTAGTGCATGACTGTATTTGAAAAAAATGTTGGTAATCGTGGACAGTGGCGGCGATCCTGGCCCGATTGAGGGACACACCCCCCTGGAAATTTAAAAATATGGCTTTGGCGTTTTCTAGAATGCATAATTTCAGCATTCAAAATGACAAAATCTCGCTTGGTCGCTACGCTCCCTCGCCCAATAACACCAAACTATGATACCCTTGCAACCCCTATCCAGAATTTCCTAGTTTGTTTCAGTAAAAGCAAATACAAACGGTCGCTGAAAGGGAGTTGGTTTAAGATCTAATCTACGTCTGCTACATGTCATCACGGATAGCTTTCATTCAGCCGAGCAAACCTGCATTATTTACTATATACTCCATTATGAGACAACATTACTGGAAGGTAATTGAAATAGATGTTTGTATTTATCTAAGATTCTTACATTAATATTAACATGCAGATACTTCAAAGTGAAAATGTACTATGGAAAGGTTTAATAGATCCTGTATTTTTCTTTTCCTTTCGTAATTGTGTGCTCTCACATGATTGTTTCATAGGTTATAACTATTATTCGAATCTTAAATAATAGTATAGGGCCTCAATCAGAATAATACTTGCGCAGTAGCCTCTGATAACTTCTGGGCTGTGTATATCCTATGGAGCGTTTTTAACTAAGATATTTCATCCCCAACAATGAAAAAGAATCGACGGCTTTGCTTCTTATAGTGGTTTGTAAAAAAGAGACTTATATTTGTATTGTATACAAACGGAATACTGAGTAATATGAGCACGTATTTTGTTAGCGAAACGAGAGTGATAAAGACATTCATGAATATAGATAGGCCTAGGCCTATATGTAAGAATATAAAGAAAGTGTTTAATATAATATTATGACAGTCATGAAACACAAATATAGTACCACAGGAGTTTAATTGTTCTGGATTTCGAAATAAATGGAAGTTCTCATTGAAATCATGGTTGCAGCACAAGCTGTTTCTATATGTACTCCACAAGGATTCAAATTTCATTCCATAACACCTGCGGAATAGGGTTGCAGCCTCTCTTTCCCCGAAAATTTAAAAATTACCAACATTCGCCAAATAGTCTTTATAAAATATCTTATCTCGTATATTTTGGTGATAAATAACACTTTCACCACATACATAATTATGCTCAAAATTTCGCTCGCCAAATTGTGAAACCAGCAAATTGATATTCGGGCAAGAGGCTTCAGCCCCCCCCCCCCCCCTGATGAAAATGTCAACAATTTTGCTAGCGCATAATGTATGTAATGTATAAAATAAAAAAAAGGGACTGTTGATATCGGACAAGACTGCATGAGACGCGACGTGAGCCTGCCCCCTTTCCATAGGTGCCCGATTGTAGGTACCTACCGGTTAATACGGTGCTTCTGACATTACCTTGTCAGTATTGGTATGTTGAGTTGAAATAACGGTCTGCGTGATTTTCACCCCCCCCCCCCCCCCCCTCCCCCTCCCCCTCCCCCCTCCCCCCCTCCCCCTCCCCCCTCCCCCCACCCCTATTGGAAAATCCTTGATCCGCGCCTGGATGATGATGATAGTGTGTTAATGTGGAGATCGACAACTCGTCTCCAACTTTCGGCAAGCCATACTATTCTATGAATCAGCGCCCTCTGTCGTTCTGACTTGGGCATATAAAACAGGAGGTTCTGGCAGAAGAAAAATGAGCAAAACAAAACATATAATATAAAAAATGAAACAAATTATAACGAATTAAAACAAACATTATCAAATGAATTCAGAAAAAACAAAGCCTTTATAGGTTGAGACAACTTGAATTGAAATGAATTGGTTTGGTTTATTGAAAATTCACATCAAACAAGCCGCTCGCAGGCTGAAAATGTTCAATTTACAAGCAAGTTAAAAATATAGAGAGATATAAACATATACAAAACTAAAATACATATTGTAAGTCAACCTTTTCAGATTTTTTTTAGCATTGGTAAGATGAAATCGAAATTGCAAAACAAAGTTATAAGTTAAATTTAATGTAATAATATACTTTCATGTTGAAAGACCAAGACATTGGGAAGGAGAGAATGGAGAAGAAAAAATGGAAGTTGTTTGAGCGAAAGAGTTGAGAAAGTATTTAAGAATTGCTATACAAACATTTCTATTACAAAAATTGAAATTAAGCATTAAAATAACGTATTGGATGAGATGAAATTAAATCGTAAAAATCAAAATCAAGAAAGAGAGAGAGAGAGACAAAAAAAAACGAGAAAAGGAAGAGAGAAGCCGGGTTTTCTCTATTCTCATAGAAGCGTCTTTGGCCGGATCTTCCATCCATGGTTTCCAATAAAGATTTGATCCCTACAATTATTTTCTTGGTACATGATTCCCAATAAAAACCAATGACCATTTCTAGAACGAATGATAAACTAATACATGTGTGATGGCTGGGGCAACAATGGGCGTGACTGGGGCTCGATGACCATTCCCCAACGAATGGTCAACTGAGTACATGGGTGGCTGGGGCAATCAGTGGGCGTGACTGGGGCTCGATGACCATTCCCCTATGAATGGTCAACTGAGTACATGGGTGGCTGGGGCAATCAGTGGGCGTGACTGGGGCTCGATGACCATTCCCCTATGAATGGTCAACTGAGTACATGGGTGGCTGGGGCAACAAGTGGGCGTGACTGGGGCTCGATGACCATTCCCCTACGAATGGTCAACTGAGTACATGGGTGGCTGGGGCAACAATGGGCGTGGCTGAGGCTCAATGACCATTTCCCAACAAATGGTCAACTGAGTACATGGGTGGCTGGGGCAACAATGGGCGTGGCTAGGGCTCGATGACCATTCCCCTACGAATGGTCAACTGAGTACATGGGTGGCTGGGGCAATCATTTGGCGTGACTGGGGCTCGATGACCATTCCCCCAACGAATGGTCAACTGAGTACATGGGTGGCTGGGGCAACAATGGGCGTGGTTGAGGCTCGATGACCATTCCCCCAACGAATGGTCAACTGAGTACATGGGTGGCTGGGGCAACAATGGGCGTGGTTGAGGCTCGATGACCATTCCCCTACGAATGGTCAAATGAATACGTGGATGGTTAGGGCAATCATTAGGCGTGACAGGGGCTCGACGAACATTCTCCAACGAATGGGTTTGGCAGAGGCTCGAGGGCGATAAAATAAAAATCATAATCTGCCAGTTCTGTCTCCATTAATACACGATATCAGCTGTAGTTCTATGAAATACAAAATATTGTTAAATAAAAACTAAAAATGATCACGCTCTCTCACTCACACCAATAGTGTTTGTTAGTTCTTAAGATAAAAAAGATGTAATACGCCACACCCGGGGATATTTTATAGGCCAACGTTTTTTGTTGTATTTAGTCGATTTATTTTTATGCTGCCAGTCACTGAAGGAATGATAATTGGTTCATGGAACACCTATTTTGATATTATAGTGATTTTGGAACGGCCCACTCATTTCGGGCTTGACTAGGGATTTTCAGGAGCATAATTGTATTTATATATTTTGACGATCCCCGAACAGAATTGCTTTGTATTAATTCTTTTCCATCGAGGGCATACGCCAAATTATTATCAAACAGTCTGGACATCTCTGTTTTGTGTATTTGTTTTAAAAAACATAAAGAAGACCCCCCAAAAAGGAAAGAACCCTTGGTACTTAAAGCCTATCAAAGTGTGTTAAAATGTTTATCCTCAGTGGCCTTAGAAAGAAAGAAAAATATTATACGGAGTCCGATTGGTACAATATTGAGTGTACGTGATTTCCGTATATTATGCACTATAATGAATGATCACGATAGCATTTCGAGATGTTTGATTATACAGTGCGTATATTTAAAAAAAAGTGTACCCAACTTTGGTAGCTCCTAATTAAAAAGTCATAACCAATATGACTTTGAAATCTATGTCATGATGAAGAGTAAGTTGTTTTCTACCCAATGATAACCTATTCATAATATTTCTGCCACGGGTGACTGAGCAGCAGGGTCTTTAAAAGGTGTTGTCAAAATCGCCTTTAGTTTGGGCTGATATCACTATGAATATGACTAACAAAGAAAGCGGACAAAATATACAGTTCCTCAGGTAGACAAAGGAACATCCCTTCACTGCTATTATGTAAAAATGTGTAGAACAGGCTGGTGTCACATGCATATTCACTTTTTACATAAGGCCAAAAAAAAAAAGTTGTTTGGTTGTCCTCGACCGCCCGCTCGTCATTTTCGGGCCGCTCGTATTTTTTTTTTTTTTTTTTAATATTTTTTTTTTTTTAATTCAATTTTTTTTTTTTTTAATTCATTTTTTTTTAATTGTTTTATTTAATTTTTTTGGGGGGGAGCAATCTTAAATGCCAAACAAACCATTTTATGCATTTGCAAGGATCAAAATGCGTCCCGTTGCCAGTTTGATCTTTTCAGTACGCAATTAGGTATTTATTAAACTTGCCATTTTTATTTTTCTATGTAAAAATCCTGTTCATTCAAATCAGGTTCTGAGCATTCTTAAACTCATTTTAAAGCCCATCTGTACTAGTTTACAGGAGGGATTAGATCACCCTGCAAGGTCACTGGACAGGTGGTTATCTCATCAAATCAGCTCTCAGTTAATATAAGATAAAGAGGATCATGGGGACGAATGGTCACCGATTAGGCATTGTTTGCTACATAGAGGGCGCAAGTAGCTATAAGTAGTACAATGGAGATTTAAAAGGTGCTGTATTTCAAAGCCCAAAATACTTTCTGTGTTGGTCTTGATATTCATTGTACATTAAACTAGTCTTTTACCATATTAAAGTTTTTTATAGACTTTGTTTGTTTAAGTGCTTGAAAATCCCAATTATTTATTTTTTTATGGAAAAAAAATTATTTAAAAAAAAAAAAATGGGGAAAAAAAAAAAAAAAAAATCAAAAAAATACACACAAAAAATGAATTTAAAAAAAAAAAAAAAAAAAAAAAAAAATCCGCCCGCCCGCCCCTACTCCAGAAAAGCAATCGAGGACAACCAAACAATTTTTTTTTTTTGGCCTAATAGCAGTGAAGGGATGTTCCTTTGTCTACCTGAGGAACTGTATATTTTGTCCGCTTTCTATGTCCGTCATGTTCATAGTGTATAATGGAACGAATGTGGGTCAGGTCACGTGCTTCTTTGGTCTATTGCCTTGGGTTTCAGTGCTTCATTGTTTAAAATGATGCATTGTAACTAGGCTTTCACAGAAACTTGTTCCAATCGACAGGATAACGTTTAATTATTTTAACAGCCTGCTAACTTCTTGTCTCATGATAACTACGTCCTCCGTTTGCTCACTTGTCATCTGCGCCATTTCACACGCGGAAGGAGCATTATGTGTTTATCTTGAATAACGAATGAAAACTTCAATGCAACTAAACCCAAATGCAATTAAGAAAGATTACATAATGATGATAAGTATCAAAGAAATTGACAGCAAACTTTCATTAAAAAATAACATCCCAAATAACCTTTATCAATTTTCTATCACTAGAAGAGATGCGAATGAAGTCAAGGTTGAAATCAACGTACGGAAGAGAATTCCATAAATGTTGTTTTTAATATAAAGCATTCCCTTGAGTATTCAACTGCCTATAATGTAAATAAGTGAGCAATGGTTTTTTGGGAATGGTTAAAAACACACATAATGGCTTTTGACTCACATTCATTGCTTCAGCCCAAACTTATTTGGTTCAAGCGGATTTTGACAATACTTCTTTTAAAAACTCCTGCTGCTCGGTCATCCGTGGCAGCACAATAATGAATGTGGCATCATGGGTACTAGTTACCCTTTACATTGACATATGATTAAAAGTCACAAAGGTTTTATATTTTAGATTAGAAGTTACCAAAGTTGGGTACACTTTTGTGTATACGCACTGTAGTTAAATAGTAGGTAAGTACATAAGAAACAAGAAATATTCTCTCCTGAATATTATTTTTAATTATGCGCAATATGCATTTTATAAACGTTACGTTAATATAATATTGGCAATAGTTCTGTTATTTACCCACATGCTTTGTTTTTTTTAATTCAAGCCGTTTCTAAGATTGTGTTTATGGTATAAACGTGTTAAAGAAAAAAAATACTAAGCTGGAAAAATTGTTGAATAAACTGTAATTATTTTCAGCGTTATGTTTTACTCAATCATTGAGTAATTATTAAGGTAAAATAATATGTATTGAAAATTTTGAAATTATGGAAATAAAAACCTCGCTAGAGGATAAGAGAGAAAAAAATACGCACTGTATAGTTGCAGAGCGGCACAGTCTTTCACGACACAGCACCAATGTCAATTAATAGAGAATGTTCAATTGGTTATAAAAGACAGTAGAGCTGGGATGGCAATATATTGTGATTTACTGGATTTAACAATGAATTGCATTTACCCCATCTGCCAGTGAGAAAAGATAATAAGCAAAAGTGAGCCTGGAATTTGACTTTTCTCAGTAGAGAGAAAAGAAAACGAAAAGAGTTAAAATAAAATGTAAGGAATGAACATAATGAATAGGCCAGGTAGATTAGTTGGAATCAACTTTTCTCTGTCTTTTCCTAATCTTCATAATTTTTCTACGGGTTTCCTATAACTTGACGAATTCAAATTATTAAGAAAGCTGAACTTTACACAAAAAGGACCTATTTTTTGTTTTTGTTGAACGGTATGTCTTTTCATGTTTTATATAGTAGGTGGTTGTACAAATCTAGACATTTCTATGGATTTGCAGGTTTTCATAAATGTCAAGTGTTAAGCGGAACTGAACTAAATTTTTGCATAGTACCTGGTCATAAAAGAAGGAGAGAACAAATTATATTTTAATATATAAATTTTACAATTACTTGGCATTGCACCGACTATTTTCAAGTGGCAATTTTTTCTTCAAAAACGTGAATTCTGTTTTGTCATTAGGAACCATGCGCGCAATATTCTTAGACACTATCATCCGAGGGCACGTCATGCAGCATCCCCTCCCTGTACATTCTGAGATGTAGGCCTATCGTACCTTTAATACTCCGGTCCCGCAAGCGCAAGTTCCTCATGGGTCACGTAAGCTGAGGATGAAAATAGGGGTATTCTGATATCATAAAGGACATGGCATAAAGATAGTTACAAAACTTAATATGGATCTATGGTTAAACAGTTTCCTGATATAGCTTTTGGCTTTTTCTGCATCAACTGCGACAGCACCGTATTACGTAATACGGATAGGGATGACAGCGAAAATGGGGATTACCCTTCCCAGGTACCCTTCACTTCGCGTCATAAGCATACGTGCATTTTAAATAACAAACAGGCCGACCGCGCCGGTAAAGGTACTAGAAGACGCGATCGTTGAATCCAAATCTGTAGTTTGTACGAAAATAATAGCGTTCCGTTCCGGTCCCGTTAAAGATTCGGATTGTAATCTCCTTATATAGTGCTGGTGACTTGAATTCGCATATTTACCCTCGAGCAAGGATAGCTGATAATAGTAAAGCCAGGATTTTACAAGGATACAATTGACCAAAATGTAATGAGCTTTGGCGATTAAACTTTTGAGCTCGGCCTCGGACACTAGATCAAGAGCTGGTAAAACAGGTCTGTAATTTTGTGACACTTTTTATGTTTTTGAATGGGTGTTTAGCAAAGAACGATCGTGAAGCGCCCTGTTGTCGGGAGGTCATGTCGGTGGTTACCGATGTGTGCACGTGTACTCAGACTTTTAAAATAAACGCACTGTACTTAACTGTGCAGAACTTGGATTTCATTCTGACATTGGTTCTGGGACAATTACTTCTACTATGCGCTGCCGTTGGTACTTGGCATGATGATGATCCATTAATTTATCAGTCGGCTCTCTTTAAGGTCCATTTGATGAATGCTGGAGATTGCCATTGTTTTATTGATGACCTACATTAGCTAGCCACATCATGTATGCATGGACTTACATATGACTATCGGATCTGGATTATACTTTTGAACTTGAAATCATTGGATATAGGATTACCTAAACTTTGTGAACATTTCTGGATCCACATGTAGACTCCTGATCCTTCCGACTACTCTCTATTAAACCTACCCTGCAGAGATCTAGACTCAATTCATCAGTGAAGATGGAGTACAAAGTAAGCAGTAGACCTGATCATGAAAGATTTATTCACATTAATACAGTCTATATGATATGTACCATGACTTATGTAAATGCATGCCTATTTTAAAAGATCTAGGCCTAGATTGATTTAAACTACATTTGCAAATTGATTTATATATTTACACAGGAGTTTCATTATACAAAATGTTAGTGTATCAGTGTACTGATATGTTCATGAATTATTAGAGGTGATAGATCTAAATACTTTTAGTTTTTCTTCCAAATATTTTAAACAGTCCCTGGCTATTATTCCTCTGTATGGACTTACATGTACATGTAAACAGAGTTTACTGCATCTAGACCTAGCTCAGCTGTGTTTATTACTGTCTTTGTTTATCTTGTGTTTTCTGCTCACCCAATGTATCGTATCAATGGTTTCTTCAAGTCCTTGTTTGTTGTTGATGTTGATGTTGTTCAGTTTAACATAGAATTAAAGTATTCTTTGAAAGAAGAGTAAGTTATTCAGGATGGAAGTAAGAATGAGATATATTTGAAAAGTGGAAATTTGAGGTGTAAATGCGTACACACTGCAATGAAAACTGAGTTGGTATTTTGAGCTTAGTCTGTTCCAAAGTCCAGAGTTCTTCACACTTTAGATGGGGTCAGAAGGCCGGTGTGACTCATTCTTTTCTGGTCTGTTCTGCCTTGTTTGCCCCACTCACGTACTGCAGCTAGCTAGCATAGCCATACTGGTCACTGAATCCATGCAGGCAGGCTTCCCGGCCCAGCATTCTAAATCGATCACACCGCATCTATAGTCTGTTCCTAATTTGTTAGCATACGGATATATTTGCATTCATCCTCTTCTTTTCCATTCCAGGCTGTATACCAAATGTTTGATTTAATTTCATATAAAAACTCACTGGTAGGCCTAGTAAATAAACAGAATTGTGAGTAGGAATTAATCAATATAGATTAGTGTACTTTTGAGTCCAATTACCCAATATGACAGTCTCCCGGTGTGAATAGATGGCAGAGAGTGGAGGAATAGTTGAACATGTTTCCTGTTGTACATTGCATCACTTTACATTGGTGAGGGGGGGGGGGGATTGGGTTCTGTACACATATTCAGTGAGTTTATTGCACATACGCTATGTAATTTTCGGCCCTCTGTTACAATGTCTCTGAACAACAAACAGTAATTTTTGAACATCATATTCCCAACATTTTAATTGAATTTAAGGAAATCATTTAATTGAATTTAAGGAAATCATTTAATTGAATTTAAGGAAATCATTTAATTGAATTTAAGGAAATCATTTAATTGAAAATTGAAATTAAATTTAAAAAAAAAAGGATTCATTTTACAAGTATCTCCACTGAATAAACTGTTTATACAGTCATGTAGCCTACATGTATGTACATGTCATTGTCATGTATGTGACCTTTGATTTCTGTTATCTTAGAATTATAGATTGCTTTAACTTAAGTAAGACATGTCAGCTTACATGGTTGTAGCTTACTAGCTTGCATGATGCTGTGTAATGTCGGATATCATGCTATCAATTGGGAACATGTTTGCTTTAGAGCAATCCTTGCAATCATGTAAATGTATAATACAATTAAATGCTCATTCATTTCATTGTAAATTAGATGGTAGTCTTGAGTATAATGTATTACTTAAAACTTTCTTATTTTCATATTATATGTAGGTATTTTTGTAAAGTATGTAACATTTTATATTATAGGCCCTACTCATGAAAATTAATAGGTTCCAATTTGAGAGCAAGAGTTTACTGTATTTAATTAATAAGTAGTATTGTATCTCAATCTTCCTCTATGTTTATGTTGTTTTTGGTTCTCTCAAGGCACACTGTCACTGATGTTTGATTGAGTAGGTTTTTAACAACACCTCAATATTCTAGAGTTCCTCAGTCAGTGTCATATTTTTCCTTTAATTGTCCCCCCCCCCCCCCCCCCCCCGCTTCTTTCCCAGCGCTGGTATTAAACCAGAGGGGGGAAATGGAAAAGTGGCCTTGAAATAACAAAAAGATTGTAAAGCATCCACCCCTGCTTCAATAAACACATTCTTGACTACTTGTAACCTTTTGTGTTCAGGAGTCAAAATAGCACACTCGGATAGTAAACCCTTGTATGGAATATAGGGTATGGTGTATGTATGATTGTATGTATGTATGAGGAAGTTTGTTACAGAGATATTTGTTCTTTATTTGAACTTTTTATTTTGAATGAGGTATATCAGCTGGAAACCATGGGTTGTCAAACCACCCTACTTCACGTTGATAACATACACATGTATCTTTTCTATTAATAGTAGTGGGTACCTCAGTTCACTGGCTCATATATTTATAATTTCTCAATCATGGCTTACTGATATTTGCTAGTGTATTTCAGGTTTTCTTCAGGCATGCAATCAGCAGTATCAATAGCCACCACATTTTTTTTAAACTGGGGCCAGCAGAACGCTGATTCTCAGAAACCTTGTTTTGCTTTTTGAATTGTGCATTTTTGTTTTAGATTCATGCATTGAATACTGTTTTGGGAGAGATTCAGAAGATCTCACAGATTCTGTTCAATTAGAAAAACCAAAGTATTTGTCCTGCTGTTATTTATGGGATGATTTCTTCTGTGTTTATTCACCCACATGCATACAAGACATTACACACATAGAAAAGGTAGACTTTTGGTGATCAAAGTCCTTTAAGTAGAGCTTTTGGAATATTAAGATATAATCAGACTGTTATGCTGTAAACATAAGCTGAATGAATGTTGACATCTACCTGTACCAGAAATATGAAAACTTGTATATGGTTGACTAGCGATGTATAGTCTCTTTGTTAGAAAACCCATATGAATGAATGATTGTAGACTCTTAACCCAAGGTCGTAGATAGCAGAGCCTTCATACCCAAACCAGCTGGAGTCTTTCATTCATTGAGAGGAATACATACATGTATATACACAGATTTGTGACAAAATATGAAAATATGATTTCTTTATCAAATAGAAGATAAGCCTGTATGTATGTATAGTTCTATAACTCTATGGATCTTGGGAATTACACCTCAAGCCAGGGTCAAGCAATTAAACATAGGAACTAATTCATTGAGATATTGCATATTTTGCAAATACTTTTTATAAACTTTGTACTTTGGTCACACTGGAAATATTGAAGCAATTTACCGCACCCTACTTTCAACAAATAAGTTTGTGGGGGAAGAGATTGTGTTTATACATATTGACACATAATTCATGTACAAGGATTTTAATTCACTCAAGCAGTGTTTTTAGACTGCATTAACTGGGATCTTTTTGCTTTTTGCTTTAAAAGTGGTACATGTGTGGTGTAGACACCATTCCTCTTACCACGATGTCTACATGTACACGGTTATATTCTTGTACTTTCCACAGATCTAGCATTTCACCTTTGTTATAGATCATGATATTTAACATTATTTGTTGCTGTAGACTAACATTTATAGAGTAAATTCATCCTAGTGAAAAAAATTAAAGGAGGCTGAGGGCAATTTTTTTTAGTCTTTAAAATATTAGAAACAAAATATATATATTGCTAAATATATTACTCATTGGGAATGTAGTATCAAAAATAATATCGCTAGTGTCGAAAATAATATCGCTAGTGTTATTCATTTGTCTCGCAATGTATGGTAAACAAGGGATCTATAAGATCACGATGTTAAATATATTTATATTAAATAAGAAAAAGTGCCATCCTTTCATCAGACCTTTTTAAATTTCTTGCATCTCTGAAAATAATGAAAGCCAAGTCAAGTGTTCACTAAATTATTATTAAAAAATTGACTTGCATTTTCAACCTGAATTATTTCAAATTGCACTTTACTTTTAGTACTTTTACCCTGTTCCTGAGATTTGTTCTTTGTGCATATACTGTACAACCAAAGTCGGGAACTGTATTGTAGAGATGAATGACCTGGCTGGGAGAAAGTTTTCCAAGCTCACAACCTTTGTTTTCTTTAGGCATAACCAAGCAACCTTAATCAATCACTCATACCCTGCTTTTATTTCAAGTTGAAAGGTCAGTCTTGAGGTCAAAGTTCAATCCTTTCCAATCAATTTCTGTTTTGTGCCTCAGTTTCTGAAATTAATAAGCTAAGGCAGGAAGTCAGAATTACTATTTCCCCCTCAAGCAGTTTTACTTAAACACATTGTGGACCCAGTAAACTGGAATTGTTTGCTCTGTGCAAGTTAAGAATCTCCTATTGAATAACTTAATTATACAGTAAAAAAGATATTTCTTTTACTCTTGATAAGAATATATTTTTTTCGTATTAACTGAAGTTCTGTTTGACTACTTTATTTTTCAGCAACAAGAACAACAATTTAAATGATTTATCAGTTAAAAATGGCACTCTTTGAAGAAAAAAACAACTATGTATTATAAATGTGTTTTTTTAAATGATGTTGCTTGTTATCAGTATGATGTTATTACTTTAACATGTATAAAACACCACCACCATCATCAACGACAACAACAGAAGCAGCAGCAGCAGCAGCAGCAAACCAATAATCAAGCAAAAAGTTTGTTAGACAGGATGCCAACCTTCAAGCAGTAAAACTTTAGAATGTAATAGCTCCCTCTGCTGTTATGTAATTCGTTAACCCATCTTTTTATTTCATGGTTCCCCATTCAGCCACTCATATCTAACTCGTTCATAGAGTAATGAAGTGAGGAACAGAAACATTGATACTGAACGGAAAGAGAGAAAATGAAAGAGACGGAGGAAGGGAGGGAGGGGAGGGAGAGGTGCTGATACATAATTATCCATTTTTAATGTTCCTATTTAAAGGGAGAAAGTAAGCAAGAGATATAGAGAATAGGTAAAAAGAAAAGGAGAAAGAAAAAGGAAGCAAGGATCAAATTGCTGAAAGGGTGCTTGATATGAAAAGCCAACAACCTAAAGACTTGTCAAACAAATTAAAACACACACAATTTTTGTTTCATACTTTTGGGAGAATTTTATGGATCTACTTTCACTGCATTTAGTTAAAAGTTTATTGATCTGACCGGTAGCCCTGTTGGTAGTGACATTTTAGATGAGGTTTTCCTTGAAGATATCTGCAAATAATATTATGCTATTAGTTTAGCCAGGCTGATTGTTACACAAGTTTGAATCACGGAACCCTATATAAGCAATTATGCTTCTAAATCGTTTGTGATTTTAATAGAATAGGAGATACCTTGTGCCAATCATCAGCAATTCTCAAATGTATCAAGGGAGTCTATTAGGACAGAGATTAAAATGGAATCTTAGAGATCCGTTAGATTGGAATGTTAATTCCTATTGATACTTCTCCATCAGTAATAATCCTGAATGCTCCTTTGTCATCTGTATAGTGGTGTGATAAAAATGTTGGGAAACTCTGTGGTTTAAAGGGATCGTTTAACAATGTTAAATCTGAGATACACGGCCCTACGTATTATCAGTGTCTGTGATATGGTGTAATATTGAAGACCTAAAAAAATTGCGCTTCAAAATGATCAAGAAGTGCCTCAAAAAAGTAAAAATCTTTGAGTGACCGGTTTTACCATACTCGTTTTCCCCAATAGACTGTAGTGTTATGAAAACCGTCAGGCGAACGGTTTTCAAAATTTGTAATTCCAATCATAAATATCTTGATAATCAGACAGGCGATCGGCTTGTAAAAGTCATGGGGTTCCTGACTGACCTAAAGGTTTATAATTATCATTGCATCATGAGCTAAATCCAGAATTTTGTTTCAGAATCTGAGACAAAGTTACCGGATCCCTTTAATAGGGCAAGGTAAAAAGTCCCATAATGAATTTCAATGAAAGATTTTCAGTTGGTCTTGTTGTAATAGATAGAGGAAATACAATTTACATTTTTTTTTTGGTGTTAGGTGATTGTCAGGGAGTTGTCTTGGATTGTAGACCTTTGCAAAAATAATTTTCATTGCAAATATTTATTATCAGCTCCATAGAGTGAATATGAGTGGGATGGAGAGAGGGAAAGAGTCAGAGAGTTAAATGTTCAGATGGATAGAGAGATAAAAAAAGAATTAAGGAGAGTAGATCTATAGAAAGAATGAAAAACAGGGGGAAAACTGCGGTTTCACCTTTGTTTATATAATAAGGAAAATTCAATCGGTATTTTCATCGGTGTGACTCCGATAGAAGCCAGTTTAAAAGCAGTATTATTTTCTATTTGTATCCATCCACTGCCCATGTGAGAAGGGCCCTTGATACCCTCCCACTCTATGGTCAAGGAGGGATTAAATCATGTCTGTCCCATAACAAAGCTGCGCTATAACAAAAGAAAAAGAAACAATCTCCCCTTTAGAGGCCTCCTGGTAAATCAGAGCACAGCCTTACTAGAAAACGGTACCTACTACCTGGTGGAGCATATCAATGGATATCAAGGATCTTACATTTTTGGGAAATTCAGTTTAGGGGCCAGGGGATTTTTTCAGAACTAAACGTAAGGACTCCAAAAGTGAACCCATATGAGGGTTTGGAGATGAGCGTGCAGGACAAGAGTACGACTGTATCTACATTTTATAATATTCAGTACCAGGCGTTTCCTTGCACATACAATTACAGGGTACATGTGATTTTTAGTGACCTTATGTTTGAGATATTTCTCTGATGTGGACCCTCTTTGATTACAATGATTTCTCCACAAAAAAAAAAGCAGGAATTTCAGAATAACGAAGAATATAAACATGTCTTGTGGCCCTCGCTTGTTCTTCATGACTATACACATATAATTCATATGAAGTGTAATAGACCTAAGGAAACATTTTCCTGCAAGATATTTAAGAATTTAAAAAATTGTGTGTTACTATCAATGCAATTTTTTATTTCAAGATGCATTTGGTAAACACACATAAAAAAATACAACAAAAAAGGTCTAAAAAAGCTATTTGTTTTTGACACAATTTTGTGGAGTTGACAGTTTCAATTGGCAGCATATGTCTATTTTTTACTTTAAAATGTTAAAGGTAATACAAAGTACAAAGTTTGGGAAATTTCGAAAATTGGCTGGATAAAGATTCTTTACAATCTTGAAATATTTGAATGCCCAGAAGTCACAGAAGTCATGCATCTGTGTGAACAGACAATCACTTTTACTTACAATCTGCTTCACACACAGGGGTAAACAAGAATACATCTCTTTCCTGTTCTATCTCTATTACATCATCTTACAATATCTGTACAATTCTTTACAATCTTGAAATATTTGAATGCTCCTGTAGATGTATTATAAGCAGTAAACAAATTAGCTCCTAAAACACTTCTGCTTCCGAGAAAAATTTATTATCAAAATTTACCGGTGCTCCCGGTAAATCTCTATAATTTTCAAATAGCGCCTACGGCCATACTTACTATTGTGGCTGAAGCGGCCATGAAAATCTCAGAATATGTAGTTGGGATATAATTTTCAAACGGGAATAATCAATTGGTCAATTTTAGTCAAGAAACATTGTTTTATAGCTAAATTAATATCTTGACCTTGAGAGGGAGCTATACAACGAAAAGAGTTTATTATTTATAATTTCATAACTTTAGACTCAATTTTCAACCGCGACAACGATCACTGAATACTGTAGGATTGATATGCTTCCAATATGTTCATTTGAACCAAATTCATGACCCCATACCAAAACTTTGTAATGTACCTTTAAGGCTATTTATCTATGCCTGTAGCATGATTCTCAGTTTCCTTACCTTTTGTTTTTCTTTTTATGTCATTGCTACTACTTATAACAATAAAACTGTATATCGTTTGAAAGTAATTGATATATATGATATTAATTTTCAAAGGCTTGAAGATGAGTGGTATGAAAGCTGTACTTGGTGTTATGACCCCGTGACTAGCTAGCTAGCACCTGCTTTAAAAGTGTAACCAAGGAGGTGACACCTCCCTGGTGTAACTATATATCTTGTCTCTCACAGAGGAAGTTTTGAGGTTGAAGACTAAGCTAAGATCTTCTAGCAATCCGGAAGAAGAAACACCTTTGAGATAACTTCACTTCAATTGATTCCATATTAGCAGGACTATAGACTGAGATACTAGTAGCATATAGACTAGTTCCCCGGAGTTGACAGAAGTCATGCATCTGTGTATAAACAGACAATCACTTTTACTTTCAATCCGCTTCACACACAGGGGTAAACAAGAATACATCTCGCTCCCGTTCTATCTCTATTACATCATCTTACATATCTGTGCTACACTTTGCTAAGCTGCTGACAACTGTTGAAGCTCATCTTACTACCTGGATTCTGAATGGTTGAGGTTTCTTACAGTGTACTTTCTGTGATTGTACATTGATAATCACCTGCATCCCAAACCGGAGAATGCAACCGGTATCAGGAGAAGTAAGGACCTCTAGCTGCTCCTCTTGCTCACCCCTCTATAGTCTACATAGCCCCCCTCATATCACAAGTACCAGTGTCAGAGCCCGGCTGAACTCTTGCTCTCCTATTATTGTGGGGGGACGGAAAGAGAGAGAGACAGAGAAGGAATTCCAGAGTGAGATTTACCTTGTCGGGACATGAGATGAATATATTGGAGTGGATTTTTATCATGGCTGCTCGATTTGTGCAATCTCTAGTGAGGTCCTTGGTAGATTTGTTACCTTCTAGGTATAGGAGGAGTGATAGAAGGAGTGGTAGAATAGAGGTAAGTCACTTAAGGATGGTGTGTGGTATTGAGGTGGTAGCAACATGTTGACAGGTGGTGCTAAGGTGACATGCTCATACTTAAGCTCTACCTCCTACCATGTCTCTTACCACTGAGCTAGCTCCATATGCTCCTACTAAGGCATATTCATAAATATATCATCAGTAGAGAAAACTGGAGAAGTGATACATACATGTATGTCTACATTGAATTTTAGTTGATCATTTAGTTATAACACTTAAATTAATGTTTGTCATGTTATCAAACCATACCTTTCAGCTTCATTGTATCTCAGGATTCTTTGAATGGTAATAAACATGATTTTAAGGGAAATATGGCATGTTAATGTTTTTTTAAAACTGTCTATTTCTTTGTGTTTACATGCAATATACAAAAGAAGAATAGTAAACAATGACAAAAACAAGTAATGGTCATGCTTTGATATTAGGTAGAAACTGTAGAGCCGATATTTCTTTCATAAGTAAATGAAATGAAACATGTATTTTATTAATTTTGTTGATGTTCATGACTTAATTTTGGGGTGCAAATGTGTTGAATGGCTTTCTCACATTTCCATCTAACTGACACACTTATAAAATAGACAATGGGTTAGTGTACTGAGATAGTATTGTTACTTTTCTCTGAACCTTGAATGGTGACAAGAACAAGATTTACCTTATTTATTAGGGTAACAGTGTAGTTGTGTGTAAACCCTTGTTGTAAGACTGCAAGATACGGCCCCATAAAAGAGCAACTGATCTGAACCTCTCATTAAAGAGATCATTGACAGACAAGAGGACTAACATCAAAAGCAATAGAGCAGATTAATGGATTATCTCAACCAAATCCAGATCAGTTGACCCCACTGGTATTAGAGTGTGTAACCAAAAAAAAATCTTTACATGGATGCCGTGCACGGGTGAAACTTTTTGGTAAATCGAGGATTGATACAGGTCTTTCTTGTGTGTGACAGAGTAATCTTGTTTAATACATGATTTTCACTGAGATGATCCAAATATTTGGAATCAGTAGGCCTACTAGTAGCATGAGTTTTACATAAATTTATTCAAATCTGTACTCTGCTGAGCATTAACACTTTTGAGAATAAGTGTATGGCAAGTATAGGCAAATATCTTCTCCAGGTCTGAATTTTTTTTGGTTGAATATTTGCAAATGGGATGCGTCTCAGTTCCTCAAATATAGTTGAAGTTTGATCCATTATTGATGTTCAAGAGGCGTGTCTGCACTATCTCGAGATAGCCAAATATCCAGCTATTTGAATTATCCCGATCGCAAACTATCCAGCTTATTTGCGTCTTCATTAGACCGAAGTAGCAAATTAGCTGGATAGTTGGTCGGGATAATATCCCAAGATATCTCGGTCTAGTTTGCGGTTTTCCGCGTTTACTAGTTGTACTAGCGCGGCGCTGAGCGGAGGTCAGTGTATAGATCGCATACTGTGCGAGGAAAACCGGAAATCGTTGTGCATGATGGGATCGGGATATTTGACTCCGTACTTCGGTCTAATGAAGACGGTCGCAAACTATCCCGCTAGTTGGGAAATAGTGGGATATTTAGCAAACTAGACCGAGATATCTTGGGATATTATCCCGACCAACTATCCAGCTAATTTGCTACTTCGGTCTAATGAAGACGCAAATAGCTGGATAGTTTGCGATCGGGATAGTTCAAATAGCTGGATATTTGGCAATCTCGAGATAGTGCAGACACGCCTCTTGAGAGTGGCATTGAACATGTTTATATCAAGAGCTTCTGCAGAGTAGGCATAAATGAGTAACTTGCTGGACATATTTGTCTGCTTAGAGCCAGAGGGATGTTGTCTCTATGTAAACATATTTATGTTAATGCCTTTCTGGCTCACAGCTAAGAAAATATGCTCATGAATTATCCATTTTATTTCAATCTGTCTCTCAATAACTAAAAAATTGCATCAATCTACTCTTTGGTGAGGTGATTATTATTTTTTCCAACAATTTCAATTTTGTAAGCCGCACAAAAGTGTCCATTGTGCCAAACCACGGTACATTGAATACTGGATTACAATATAACTCTGACTGGCCAGCAATGATTTAATTGGAGCATGTTTATTTCCTCCAAAATAATAGTAATTTACAAGGATAATCATGAGATTTCAAGAAGATTTATTTACCATCATGTGGATAATATCGTGTTAATGGGAGATCTGTCCTTTAAAAGATTTAATTCATGGACAATTATTGAATAGGAAAAGAAATTGTTGATAAAGTGTGTGGTTAGGGATATGCAGGGAAAAACAGAGAAGGATCTTGGCAAAGCAACAGAAAGAAAAATAATGGCAAGGGGGGTGGGGGGGGGGGGGGGGGGTGAGCAGAACAGACAAAGAGCTGGGAAAAGGTGGAAAAGGGACCATGGTTTCTATTATAATGTAAATTAGAGCTTTAAAAAACACTTGTAATTCAAGAAACAAAATTAGTATTTTTCTAAGTTTAACTAGATGTTAAAATATATTGAAGTATTTTATCATCTATTTATTCAAAAATTATACTTTGAATACAGAGACAAGAATCTTTTTGGGATTAGGGTCTCTCTTAGGAGACCACTGTAGACTTCTTTTGTCTGAGTTTGTGAGATATTTTTTATTTTTCATTTCCAGCTTTCTTACTTTTCATCAAAAAATATTTGGATTGTTTTTGAGAGGTATCTGGTTGTGTTTGAACAAGCTCCAAGAGTCTTGGATCTTCCCACATTCCGAGGAAAGCCAATTCCATTCCTCTCCTCTCCTATGATTTCTCAAGTCTTGTAATTCCAGATTTTAAGATGATAACACCGTGCTCTGGATTTCAGATTCAATGTAAACCAAAAACCGCCTGGAGAAATCTCACAGAATGGAAATATTCTTGTTGAACACTTCTTGCAGATAATAGGAAATGGTCTAAAATTACAGGTTAGGATTTATTGTGAAGGATTATGTTTCATATTGGTTTGATATTTACTGACTTATGTAGACAGGAGATACGGAAATCAGTGTACACCCAACATGTGAAAAATCAAGCGGACCCTCTAATGCAATTAGACCACTGAACTACATGTATCTTATATTTCTCAGAATAACTATATTATTAAAAGTGTAAAACCATATTTTTATCTGCTTCAAAGGAAATAATATTACCATCTCTATCCATATCTCATTAGTGTGTGAGGTGTAAAACACAAGATTCATGTGAAAGATGTTAAATTGGAGATCATTTGAAATTAATGACATGGGCTTCTGAATAACTTGACAACTTGGCTCGTATGGTGCTCATAATTTCATATATATTTTCCTTATATTAGGACTACCTTTTCATCTACCAAGAGTCAAGATATGTAAAGTGTTGATGATGGTCATGAGGTCCATAGTAACCCCCCCCCCCCCAAAGTAGGTAACTTTTATACATTATAGAAGACAAAAGAATTGATGCATGGCTGATCGTCAACAAAACGGAGTTAAGTCTTTTATCAACTCTGTTTGTTGCTACGGCATGCAGCCATTGAAAACGAACTTGTTTAATCAAATTATGGAAATGCAAGCATTACTTTAAACAAACAGAACTTTGTTATTCATGGCTCATTTTTCCTGATTGAGGTGTCATATGAAAGGGCAGAAAATTAACTTTCTAGAAATGTGATTTTCTCTTTGAATTTCAGAAACCGCCTGCCAAATGACTTTTTGGTTTCCTCTCTTCAAATTGTTTTTAATCACTCATGCATGAAATATGCATCATATGAGTTGCATCAAATGAAAAAGGAGGATCTAAGCTTTACAAATATGTGTCATTTATTAATTATAATTGTGATTAAGTTATGATAAAACATCCATAATTCTTGTTTTTTTTTTTTCTGGGACGCACTGTATATACCTGGATCTGGATCTAGATGAGATCCTAAGTTATGAATATATTTTGCAATCTCTTTCTTTCATGTACTTTCTGTAACTGTTTTTAAGAGTCAGGAAAAGTCCTCTACTTCTGTCGTTTGTTGGACAGATTCAGTTAATAGATTTTCCTCCCCTTTTTGTCACTTTAGTGTTTCCATTTGAATGAAAAGAAACTATTTGTGGTGAGCATGCAAGAAACAATAATCAATTGAGATCTATTCTTCACATGATCGCATCTCAAGGAACATAACCACAAAGCAGACCGCTTCTTCTTCACATGCCTCTTTCCTTCACTGAATAAGGGGAATTTTTAGTATGTATAAAACTCTTCTGTGATATTGTTTAGCAGACAATGATATGAAGGGAAGGGAAAGCAAGAATTTGTTTTGAAGGAGTTTGGAGGGTGGTGAAAAGGTTCCGTTTCTGTGGCTCTTTCCTGCTGAGATTGAATAAAGCCTAATCTTCTCTTTGCCTTGGTTTGGTGGGTGGCCCTGCAAGAACCTGCTTTCTCTCATCCGCATGAAACAATTTTATACTTTAAAGCCCCACTGTACTACTTATAATTGCGCCCTCCATATAGCAAACCATACCTAATCGGTGCCTGTTGGTCCCCCATGATCCCCTTTTCCTTATATTAATTGAGAGCTGATTTGATGAGATAACCACCTGTCAGTGACCTTGCAGGGAGGTCTAATGCCCCTGGCTAAACTAGTACAGACAGGCTTTAAGGGAACTGATTTTGATACAAACCATACATGGTATGTTCGATATGTGTGAGTTGAAGAGGAGTATTAATGTCTAAGTTTAAGGCTGTAGGTCTACACTGACAAGGATGATGTTATTCTAAATGTCCCTCAATGGACTAAATCCAAATCGTAACTAAATACTTTATTTTGACCCAAAAAGAAAAGGTGCAATGCCACTCTTTACACAAGAGAGGAACAGCAACCTTTTAGTATATCAAATAGAGTGGTAAAGTGTGACGTCATCAAAAATCTAATTTTTGAATTTCTCAATTTTTTCTTCATTTTCCGAAAGAGCATCAAAAATAATGTCCAAATGTCGAAAACCAATTGATGTTAAGTATTGTCTGAGATATGACCATCTGAATAAATATACTCCCCATAGGAGCTCAGTGTTATATGCTCTGGCTCCTAACCACTAGGAGCCAGAGCATATAACACTGAGTTCTCATAGGACAGCTACAGTAGGGAGATGGTGCACACAATGTTTGCTGGCCTAATGTAAACCCAAGGTCTTGGTTAGTAATGATCTAGGCTTATTCATCATTTTTTTTATCATAAATAAAATATCTTTTGCAGAGGCCCATGGAAGCCCCTGGCCATGAATTGAACCCTAAACCCCCTGAGTGAAAGTCCTAAGGGTACAAACCACTCAACCTTTGTTTTGGTCCCTACAGTCTGCATCGGAGTTCAATAGTTTCTTTGATGTAATGATGAGTATTTGACCTTCTTTGAACTAGTATTTTGAGATGAATAAGGATGGTACGAGACACCACCTCTGTGGTAGTTCTACCGGTCTCTACTGGTAGGAGGAGGATGATGATGGATACTCCGGATCATATCGTGAGAGAAGACTGGAAGCGGTTTAAGAAAGACGGTCTCAGATCCCAGAGGGGGGCCAAGTCACTGGCTCCATCTCATATTCATTGACAAATTTAAAACAATCTTTCAGACTTTTCCGGTCAATACCTTTCTGTAAACTCACTGGAATAATATGGTAATATGATCTTCTTGAAGAGGGAGCGATGGTGGTATTCTTTTTTGTATGAAGATGATTTTCTGTAGCATCTGGGAGGATGGAAAAGATTGAAAGAAATAGGCAGGTCTCTGAGCTTAACTTGGATTTAGATTTTAGAATTAGAAGAATATTGGATTGATTATCAAATTTGAAACCAATAAAGATATTGAAGTGAAATCTTGGTTTAGCAGAATGTAAAAGTCAGCTTTTGACAGGTTAAAGTGCAATGGTTTTCATGTTTTTAAAGAATCCATTGGCATACATGTTCGTAATATTACAAATCCAATCCATGTTACAATGCTTTGATAGTTGGCATCTCATCTCATCCTATTTGGCTGGAATACAACACACATCATTCTAATCTGTAATTAGACGAGGAAGCCGCTGAGCACATGTGTGAATACCCATGCATGATATGAGAATTTGTCATAACTCCTTGTTTGTTTTTGTTTGATGAATGCCACTAGAGAGGGGCTATGTTTGACTCACTCAATTTGTCCAGCTAATTGGTCAGATAATTCAGAAATAATTTCAGTGATTGCTGACCTTAGGACAAACCCTGCTGAGAGTAGTAGACAGAAGACCTGACAAGTTCTCTTGATCTTTGACTGGCCGACTAAAGCTTACTGATCTAGTGAGAGGCTGGCCCTCTAGCTGGTCGGTGGGTAGGAATGCTTGACTACATGGTTCATAGGATAAGAGTCTAAATGCAAGTCCCTCGAAATAATGAGATATGTATATGATGATCTAAGGTTGAGGTTATGCTACTAGGGAGTTAAAGGGGAATCCATCCTTGATAGCAAATTACTCTAGAAAAAAGTAGACAAATCAGAGAAGCAAACAGGGGAAAGTTTGAATGAAATAGGACAAAAATTAGAAAGTTATGATTTGTAAAAAATAGTTGCTAAAAACTATTGGTTTGGGCTCTTCAATTAGCTGAATCTGTAATGTCTCTGTGATATATTGGCGGAAAGCTGTCCCATTTGTTCCAACACCCAAAATGACTAAAATTTCAATTTTTCAAAAATATATGATTTGGTATGGTCTTTTTAATAGATTGAGGACCTGTAATACCGGTAATAGGGTGAAGGCACCTGGGAGGAAAACAGAAATGAATGATCTATTTGTACTCGACAAACCAGAGATTTATCAACAACTATATGTCACAATCCACTGACCAAACTGCCAGAGAGTTTGAGATTTGCATCTCATATTTAAAATATTTATAACTTTCTTATTATTGGTCCAATTTATTTAAAATTTCTGCCTCTCTGTTTATCTTTTGTTATGGTTTCATACAAATGAACTTATAACAAGGGTTAGATTGCCCTTCAAAATGTACAAGTAGGTCGGAAGAAATTACTATGATCCATTCCACATTTACAATGTAAGTACTGGCTTATGTCAACCAGTAGGCCTTATATACTCTACACAGTCTATTATGAGTACCGGTAATGACATTCAAGCAAGATTGGTACCAATGTTTGGATAGATAGTTGTTGAGAATTTCATCAGAATTGTCAGATTGTCTTGTTAACTTCCTGCCATCTACTTTAAAAAGAACAAACAAACAAAGAACTGGAAAGGTGGAAATGACATCAATGGATGTTACCAATTAGTGAAACTGTTCAGACTATAACTTCTATAATCTTTCTTTGCTTGAGATCTCTTTGTTTGAGAACGCTGATACTCTGGCTTTTCTCAGTTTTAAGATGACTAATCACCCCTCCCAATAATTTGTATATATCATGAGAGATTTTTTTTTCTTCATCATTACCATGTTATTTAAAAATGTTTATTATTTAATATTGTAAAATCATGTCCGGGTTCCCTTGCGAAGCAGGCCCTCTGTAGTCCTGAATGGGACTACCCTGCTCTTTAAAGAAAACATTAAAGGGACCTGGTAACATTGTTCAGATGAGAGAAAACATTAAAGGGACTTGGTAACATTGTTCAGATGAGAGAAAATGGTGCTAAGGGAGTGACTTCAATGCTAGATGTACAATTTAAGATAATCTGAAAATTTGAGTGAAAACAGACCATGATTAATGATAAAAATTGGGGAAACTTATTTGATCGATTCCTTGATTCTCCCAACTATATTTATTATAACTTAATTAAATTTTAGGTGAATGTAAATTGTCACTAAGCAATGTATTGGCTCTTTATACCATTCCAAACATTTAAATGTTGAAAGATTTTAAAAGCCTGTTTTGTGTCTTATTTTCATGGAAAAACGGTTGGAAAAATTCAAAAAATGGGTTGGGAGAATTTACTGTTAGAGGGTGTCGCACAGTGACGCCTTCAAAGAAAACCATAAATATCTTTGTGGTTTGAGAATTTTTTCAGGACTTTTTGCATGTAGAAGAAATATAATAAGTACCATTTCATACAAAAATTACATATATTTTTCATTTTACAAAAATTGGGGACACAAATATTTATGACTTTATGTAGATAATGTACATAATGCTAAATTTATTACTCATTGCGGATATAGTATCGAAAATAATATCGCTAGTGATATTCGTTTGTCTCTCAATGTGGTCAACTCGTGAACTTTTAGATTCCTTATTGACCACATTGCGAGACAAACGAATATCACTAGCGATATTATTTTCGATAATGTACATGTTCGGTAGGTATAATGAACTATCTGTATTCCTTTTCTCCAATTTCTCTTTTTGTACATATAAATTGATTTTGAGCGTGAAATAATGGAAATGACTAAATACCTTGTTTTCCCTATTCAATCTAACAAACATTCCATATATGGTTACTGAGTTGTGATTATCATTCCTATGACAACAAGTGGTAGGAAATCCAACAATATGGCGATGTTATTACTTCTAGTTTCACAAGCTTGAGGTTAGCTGATTTGGTCTCTGAAGTACTCACAATATACTTGGCCATAAGATTTCCTTTGGGAGTTTAGTGAATGGAGCCAATTTTTTTGATGAGCCACCCAAAATCTCAAACTTTCGATGGTGCTGTAGGGTCTGAACTAGATCTGTGTTCTAGACTAGACTCTAATATGCCTCTTGTACCAGGTCTATGCTTGTACCTAGTCCAGCCTATGTCCGTTTTTAATTTGTATTCTTCAATCACACGCATCGATCCCACACACAGCACGGTGTCTTCTCTCATCGCGCGATCCCCCAAAGTACCGTCAAAAAGATGGGGGTTCAGAATGAGCGGATCGAATGGCAGGGTCTAACAGTACAGTCAATGTTGAGGATGTGTTATGTAATCAGCTGACTGGTCGCGCAACACGGAAACGGTACAGAGGCTGGACAAGCTTGTACCATGATGTACGGTACTGAAGCCATTTATGAATAGGGGAACCCCAGCTCCCCTGGATTTTTTAATGGTCAATATAGAGTCTGTATTTGCAGACTACCTAGCATGCATAAATAGTATTTTGAAGCCCTAGATTTCTGGAGAGAGATACAATACATCTTAATTTTTTTAAGTTCTTTTTAAAGGTTTCATATAAGTACCGTCAACAAATTATGATTTAATGGGATATAGGAGAGAAAGATAGCTTTTAGAATTTCCTGTTTACTAATGATAAAAAATAGACCCTTTCCCTATCAAGTTTCAACTGTGTAAAATATCAGTCGTTTCCCAATGTTGCTTTTCAGGTGAAAGAGTTGTGGATCTTTTGTTCCTGATCAAATGAATTTGAGATGTCACTCATCCGATGACTCTAGAAATAATCTAGATGAACGCTGTGGTTTGTTTTCTTTCACTCTGTCCAGTGACAGTGTTATGTTTCTCTGACAGTATTTTCTTCGGAGAATATCAACAACAAAAAGTTGTCAATAATTTTTGTTATCTTGACCCACCTAAAACTACATGTATACATTTGTACCATTTCTAAACTGCAGTAGATATGAGAAATGACAAAAGGAATTGTGTTGTTTTGAAGATGGTGATTTAGATTGTTGTTACTTGTAGTTTAAGTCCTTACTCTGCCTTCAATACAAAAATTAATCTGAATCTGAATCTGAATTACAGCCAACAGGATCACAACGTGATAGATGTTTTAAGTTTAATTTTCGTCTTGAGTATTTATTGCGTTCTTATTCCATTTCCATGTGACAAATAAATATAGCTCAGTTTTGGCATCAGGGGATTTGGATTGACGTCATGGAAACTTAGATGTTGATTGCCTTCTTTTGTTAAAGAAACAGGATTAGTGACTGGCATTGAAGACTGTTATGTTATCCGCTATGCTCAATTTACACACACAGAAATCATTACTGTCATACATATGGTGTAGCTTGCATCACTTATGTCATTCAAGGTCAAATTCAATGCCTGGAAACCTTTCAGAAACATGTTAAAACAGTTTTATTTACTCAGAGTTACTATTGATATTATGTTGTTAGAATTCTGGAGAGAGATTTAGATAAGTGCGCTTCATAAGTATTTATTATTATTATTATTATAAATGCGGAGGAGCAGAAAGCAATTTAGCTTTGACATACCCTAAATTGAAATCATATCGAGATCTAGAAAAGATACCTGTTGTATAACTGCCTATAGCAAAAAACAGTTCTTTATTTTTGTTTAACTTTTCAAAGAGTTCCCTAAAAGAATAAAAAAATAAACATTAGAAAAGTTAATTGATGAGAAAACGAGAAAACTTGCATGTTTCATATTGATTCATGTAGCTTGTTGTTTTGTTGTTTGAGTCATATGAATTCACTTTTTTATTTTAAATCACACATTTCATCTCTTGTTTTACAAGAAATACTACTTAAGTTTCATGTCAGCTCTAGTTTCAGATCTCTTATGGTGTGTAAGGAGTACTATTGCCTGAACTAAGCTCAGTTTCATCAATGCGCTTGAAGAACAGAGTTCTTTAATCTGTTCCAACTCACCCATATAAGAGCTTCTCCTTTAATCAATTATATCTCCAGTGAATTGTAATCTGAGGTCTGTCTACCCCAGAACATTCAACTTATTCATTCCTGACATGAATGAGGAACAATCAAGTTCTCATGAAAGCGGGACTTCTTCTGGGGCCATGACACCAGCCCCTGGGGATTGTAACTGTTAGCAGTTAGAGAAACGTCATACTCCCTCCTATGAACAGATCTCTCTCCTGTCATATTATTCTTGAAATCTATTCTTGTATGTGACTTTTGCCCAGAATCAATTTGACAGTGGCAATGTTAAGATTGTGAAACTTGGTATATTTGTTTGTTCGCTGATGTATACACCTCAACGTTGCATTGACAGGATTTGAAGTAGATGAGCTGTGTCCAGCGTGTTTTAAGCTTGTCTCAGAGTGGGATTAGTTGATCCTTTGTGAATCAAATATTGGATATTTCTACCTCATTACAGTCCTATATTTGCTTTTGTAGTACCATTAATCCGGCACACAGACTGATCATTGTTGTGACTTGGGCTGGGTCTCGGGCTAGGTTTGGGAGCTAGACAAATCTTTCTTATAAATAAATTATCTCCATGTTTGGTGCAAGAGTGATGAATGGATGATTACAATAACCTAGAGCTTAGAAGCTTCAACCATCTGATGTATTTTTGATGACTGCAAGCCATCCTGGAGCGTTGCCCTTTCCTAGTTTTCTCATTTTCACACCGTCATGTCTTCAATATTTTGATCAATCGCTGATCATTGATTCTTAAGCCAGCTAGGACGGCAGCTAAGCAAAGATGAGCAAGCAAACAGGAGTGAATGCACTTTGGAGGAGCATCAATTCTTAAGATGTAGAGCGGGAGAATAATATTGACCGGATGTTTGAGTTCAAACAAATTAATGATTTCAATTTATCTTTTCTTAGTATAACATGAATCCAGGACACAGAAGGATATATACAAGAATATATGTGTTATGTAAGGAAAAAGAAGCAAAGTGAGTGGCTTCCTCAAAGTTCCTGCTCATGTGGCTATATAGAATCTCATATTTATTTGAATAGATTAAGAAATAATGAAAATAAACAAATGACTGCTGTACTATAGATTGTAGTACAAGTATAGCATGAATGGTTTCATTCAGTACATTCATTCATCAATGTGCTGAGATAGATACTGACTTGTGAAGCAGGAATACATCTCTAGTTATGACAATGTAGATAAGACACTAACATTATTATTATTATTTGACCAGTTATATTAGATTAACTTTATATTTAATATAAATCACAGTATTAAGAGATCAGATGTGAAGAGGCTCTTCCTGAAATAGAAAAGTTCATTCTATATGTTGATTATGTCCACAGACTGGACAGAAACTGTTTTTATTTTTCCGAAAAAACAGAATGAAAGTGGATCAGGTTTTGTTTCATGAAGTTTGATGATTCTGTTACTAGAGCTACATGTGAATATGAGAAGCTAGTTGAACATGAGGAATGTCTATGAACTTGAAGTATGATGGTGGTTGGTTGCCTGGTGGTGGCTGGAAGCATCTGTTGTAACTCTCACCACACTGTTCCTCTGCTTATTCACACCTACCCAACCAGACATGCATCCCTCTTATTCATAGTCTGCTTTCTAAACCCTTTGATAGACTCATGTTTGAATTGTCTGATAGTAACAATTTGACCAACGGAAACAAAACCATCAGGCCTACTTCAAGTGCAAAGGGGGGTCTTGCTGCTTAGAGCCCTTTTTTCAGAGCTGAGAAACTGATGTCCCTATGCACCCCCAAATCTGCATCTACTGTGACCTCTTGCTAAGGAATTTGACTACCGGTACCTATGTCCTTTCCACCATGCACCATGCAGCCACGCCCCCCTTCATCTTAGTTCCTATATCCTCGTTGATTCCATTGCCTGCTGCCCATAGGGACAAACAGATTGTTATATTCAGATTCAGATTGCTCCAATCAACAAGGCCACACCTATACCTTGGAATATGAGAAGATTGAAAACAATTTCATGGTGATGTAGGTCCCATGTTATGCAAGAGAGACCCCTCTGTTCATTGTGTATGAGATGTATGCCTGGAATAACAGGTTAGAATGGTCAAATTGTCACAAAACAGTGGTCAGTTTCTGCGGTAAAGATCAGAGACATCATTCAAGCAGAAAGAGGGAGGTTTTGGATCATGTTGAGGCTCCTGTGAGCAATGGGATACTGAAGGCTAGGATGTGAGACTAGCTTGCTAGCGGTTGACAGCACATGTTGTTTATTGCACACAACCAGTGTATCCATCAAGCCAGTCCTCTCCTAAACATCAGCTGGGCTGTTCACTACGTAGCTGTCTCTAGCTTCCTCTCATTCATACATACACCAAGCACATGGATAATATTTGCTCGGTCTCATCATGAAGATTGGATCATTTGAGACCATGTCCTAGCTCATGCAGCATCTTTAATCATTTCACGTCTGATAATAACCCGCTTCAGTATGGACCAATAACTGCACGGTTTATCAGCACAATGTGACTCATCTTTATCATGTACAGAAACAGTTTTTTTGTTTTACATGGTCTAATACTAATAGAAATAGTGATGATTGGTATCTAGCCTTGTGAATATTAAAAGAAGGAGAATATAGAGGATCATATTGGAACATAACAGAGTGAAACTATGCAAACTTTACTAATATGATGAATACTGATTTGGATGGTTACTCTGCAGATACTATTGTTGTGACTGCATGACTGGACTGCCCACCACTCCAATTTGGATGCTTGCACCAATTAATCCTGGAGCTATATTTCTCCACTGCACTGTTTCAAGCAAAGAGAAAGCTGCATCCATATTTATGCCCACCCTGCTGTGATCACTGTCTCCCTGTCACTCATGGGTTGTTTAATCTTTGTTTTGTTTATAAAAGGCTCAAATAGTCAACAATGTTTTAGCTCCTCTCAAAGGAAAGCTCAGTCTTCAAACTTAGCTTCCAAACCTCACAGTGAGGTGAAGACTCGACAACTACTCAGTATTTCCTGAAGTTTATAGAAGTATGGTGAAGAGATGAAGAAAGCGATACTACTGACCTGTAAATGAGACATTGTTACAAGTACAACCAAGACATTGTTGATCTAGAGCACCTGCATGGACACTCCGGCCATCTCATCTTTTCTTGTTTGAGAAAACTCCCATCAGTAAACTTGATTATGAAAGCTGTTAATCTGTTTTGTACCTTACTAGTCTTAGTGCTGTTGTAGGCTTCTCAGATTGCATAAATATTGCAGTAACAAACTTTCTCCATCTATCAGGGCCTATCAATGTGTCAACTATTATCTCTTTCTCAATTAGAGCTGCAATGTGTTAATGAATGATAACCTGTCTGTAATGATTTGAAGACAAAGGGAGATTTCCTGGTTATTAACCACATGGAACGTAACTGTGCATGTATCACACCAGCTATCCTCTGAGTGGGACATGCATCTAGCTGGCCAGGAATAGAAATTAGGTACAGCGTCACTGTCTCCCTCCGTCCTTCCTCAGTAACTTGAGCCTGCATTCAATAAGACAGAGCTAGCTCTGGCCTGCTGCATCTAGAGACCAGTAGTAGTTCAAACATGAGCATGAGATTGAAGTCAGTCAGTCAGTCAGTTGAAGGATGAAACGATGGATTTAAGTTTGTAGCAGGTGGATTCGATTGTTAGACGATGGAAGGTTTTCAGGGTTGGTTAGGGTTGTTGGTGTACCTATGCAAAGATGTAGCATCTACTTTACTTGTTGTATCCTGCCTTGGAGCGCTAATCCTCAAGATCTTGGATCCTTTACTCCGTCATCTTGAAAACCTCTGGCATCTATTACACCATTTCCAGGTAAGGAAGAGAGATGTATTAATAGTAACAGAACATGGACAAAATTCAACTTCTCTCATTGTAAGAAGTTAATTTCAAATCCTTGAGTGGATATGAAACTTTCTCCATGATATTAAAAACATGATGTTCTTTTTTATTCAAATTAATCATAGAAGATTTCATAGCCGCATTATATTTTTAATTCTTGATCCATCAGTCATGAAATGATGTTGATTGATAATTTTCAAAATATAAATTAGATAGAAATCACTGATTAAAATTACAGTGTCAGTGATTTATTTGAAAATGCTCCTCTATTCTGATTGCAATTAAAGCTTTGTAGGCAAAACATTGTTGTTGAATATGATAATGATTTATGATCAACGAAAAGGTAATCTAGTCACATTCATTTTTGCAGAAAGTTTTTAATATTCCCATAGATGTATGAAAATTGTGAACTTTATTATTTCAAATGATGCACGTATGAAACATTTAAACATTAATGATTAATCTTAATCTGTTTTGTTGAATGATAATGATAATGATTTGATATTGAACACATCCTAAATTGGGTGTTTTCTGATGAGAAGTCATTATTACAGATTTGTTATGACTAATTAGATGTGAGATGTTGTGAGAAAGTATGATTATTTTGCCACTAAAATCATGAAGTGTGTCCTCCTATAGTATATTGTAAATGAGAGCCCTTGATAATGGCCATTAGGTTGATGAGATATTGGAGATAAGAGAAAAACAACTTAATCTGTTTTTATGGGACGAACAAATCAAAATATGTATTTCCTGCCTTAAAGGTAAAGACCAGTATTGGAAACGCCCCAATTTCAAAAAATGAAATGGAAGCTCTCATTACCAATCATGTGAAAGAATATGTTTTGACTAATACATGATGATAACAAATTTGCCGGGAAACCGCCTACTAATTCATATATTTGGTAAATTTGTTTCTCTCATGGTCGTGTGAGAGATATAGGTAGTCCCATATACATCTTTCTGTGTATAGTGCTTGTAACTTTACCAAGAATGGGCCAAATTTCTTATCATTTTGATGATTCCAGAACCTTGCAGATGCTAGATGCTAGATGCTAGATGATCAACCTTTTCTGATCGATTCCACAACGTTTCTTTCACAATGCAATCGCATGACCATTACTGGTCTTTACCTTTAACTATTGATACATGAAATATGAGAACTAATATTTCATTTTGTTTAACCACAGCAATTTACTTGCCTTACAGCATGGAACAATGATTCCATTTAAAAATGTCATGTTATAAAGACATCTCTTATCACCATTTCACATCTAATCATTTCAATCAGGAGTGATTTAATACTAGTATTCTTATGAGATACACAGACTGGTTTTTATGCTCTTCCAGTGGAGCTATTTCTGGTATTTTGTTTGAGCTGTTCATTGAAGCAACCAGGTTTCTCATATAGGATATTAATTGAGTGGATTGCAGCATGGGTGTACTAGGGAGAGATTGGTGAAATCCCCCATCCTCCTTGATAGATTAAAAAAATGATGTTGATTAATTTAACAGGCTTAGCAAACATGCAGTCTCAGGAAGCAGACAGGATTCTTCATTACATGTTGAACTTGGTCTGGTATATTGGTATACAGACAGGATGATGATATCTGCTTCATTTATGTTCGAACTGTATCTAACTTGAATACCAACATTGCTAATATGGTACAAGCTACATTAATTTTAAATATTATGTTTCCAAGTTTATGACTTTTTTCAAAGGCTATATTTCGTTAGTTAATTTGACATTCAATAGAGGAAATGATATATTTGCTACTTTCCTTATAATCCATGCAAGTATTGTTGACCGTAATCATTGTTCGTAAAAATGGGTAGTAGCATAATTTGTGAACAGAGAAAGAGAGAGAGAGAGATGTACAATGCACATCTGAACTTAAAAAGTTCTCTAAATTTTATTAGGTTTTAGTTCATTGGCGAAATGAAGTAATGAACACATACGTGTGTAACGTTGTACTGTGACAAATAAAAGAGATATAAGTACTGATGCAATTTTCCCTCAAAAATTAATACATTTACATAAACAAATAGAAGGGTTAATTGCAAGCTTTATATTTTGGTGAAACCCACCCAGAATATATCAGTTTTATACATAGAGTGGACACCCTGCCTTCCGGCTCTTTTTAGATGAAAACAAAAAAAATATTGCACTTAGTTGAAAAGCATTTGTCATGTACAAAAGTTTGTTTTGTATCAGTTATATATCAGCTACTAGGCTATTCACATGACTGATCAATCAGGAGGGAGTGGTTCTCAATTCAATTCTTGTGTTTTAATTGTTTTGTTTAGTGGATGATTTGTATGACAGTTGTTTCACGTTCATGACCAATAATCATTTAAGTACTCTCAGTAAAGGTTCTTCTATCAACCCTAGAATGTTCATGTCACATTTCATGCCACATTCATCCCACTGAGTCAGGCAGTCTGTAAACTCTCAAACTTCTCATGTTCCTCACCAACTTAATATCATAACTTCCTGAGTGTGAGCTTCATGTAATAACCAATTATCTGGGCTGTACGACCTCCCAGGAATGATCAATTAGATCATTATAATCACTTGTAAGTTAACATTTGAACATTCAGGATAATTCTCCACTTTTGGCATTTGGGTGTGAGGAAATTGTAATCACTTATTAGTCCCTTTACTTTGCTCAAGTAAGATATGTTGATGTACATCTAGAGTTCGAAGGAAAGACAATTTGGGTGTAACATCAATTTAGCATTAGACATAGTAATGTTTAATCCTTAAGTGAACATGTGGCTAAAGAACTCAAGTACATTAATGAGAATCTTGTATGAGTTCATGTGACACGTCAGGATAGGCTCTCTAGGACAGGATTGGAGACAGAAGTAGCATGGAAAGAGGGAGAGAGAGAGAGAGAGAGAGAGAGAAAGAGAGAGAGATGGAGAGGAGAGAAAGAGAGCAATGAATATGTCTAATACTAATATCTTTTTTACCATGTATGATGTAATGTAAGCATAATTGTTTCTAAGTATAGTTTATATGTAGCTTATTGTTAGCGCCTTGAGCACCCTCTGCTCTGGGTTGATATGTTGCACATTATAAATGTCTTAATTATTATTATATGCTGGTTTGATGTATTTAAAAATGAAGATTAGCAACATACTAGATGAAATGCTGAATGAAGACTTGTAGTTACACTAAATGAATTGGCGAAAGAGAATTTTTAAAGAATGAAATTTGTAGTCAGCAAAGATTATCAACTGTATAAGTTAACCATCAATTCGAATTGAATGTTGCCTTGCTTGCTTTATACTTGCTTGCACTGACCTGACAAATGTATTACCTCAAACAGAACAATGGAATCATCTCTTTGGAACCAGAAGGATGTTAACTATATACCTTAAAGGTAAAGACCAGTTCTGGTCATGCGATTACATTATGAAAGAAACGTTGTGGAATCGATCAGAAAAGGTTGATCATCTAGCATATAAGTATTGGTGTGTACTGCAATGTTCTGGAATCATCAAATTGCTAAGAAATTTGGCCCAGTCTTGGTAAAGTTACAAGCACTGTACACAGAAAGATGTATATGGGACTATACGCACACGTGCGCGACACATGCGTTTATCTCTCACAGACCATGTAGATAAACTAATTTACCAAATATATCAATTAGTAGGCGGTTTCCCAGCAAAATTGTTATCATCATGTATTAGTCAAAACATATTCTTTCACATGATTGGTAATAAGAGCTTCCATTTCATTTTTTGAAATTGGGGCGTTTCCAATACTGGTCTTTACCTTTAACACAGTGATAACATCATTCTTGCTCTGAACAGATTGAATGTAGTGACCACAGTCCAGGCTTCAGGAAAATGATTCATGTACAGTTTAAGAATGGTGACTGTTAATTATCTTTTAAGTAATTCCGGAAATAAGATGATAATGCAAATGGGCTAATCAAGTAAGACTATGTTCAGTGAAGTGACTATCTAAATTCTTTGAATTAGAGTCTTGTTATGATTACAGCAGTCCCATTCATAGGAAATGATGTTAGGTACCTCTAGTCCAGGTACATGCTTGACACACACACACACATCCTACTGATAATCATGTTATTTCAGGTTGTAGGAGACCGGGATGTAAGATAACCCAATATCTGATCACGTTGCTGAAAGGCGATTCAGAACCCAGGTACCATGAGCATCAGATAGCTCTGACACTGTCAGCCAGGCCAAGCCAGGTCAAGCCAGGTCAGATGGAAAATTGAAAGAGAAATTTATTTTTTCCTTCATGAGATTATTAATCTCATATCAGTCATTAATAGAACATCTGCCTTACTCTGAAAATGAAGATGTTTTATTTGTTTCCATTAAAATGCATAACTCACTCAGGCCTGCATTTGATTTATTTTTGTTCACTTTGATTCCCTTTCTATCATGCACTCTCTCCCACTCTTCTGAATAGGTCATATTTGTCATGGAATTAATGGAAAGTAATTTGGTTTGTTTTTATTTGTATTTGCCTTTAGCTTTAGGAGAATGCAGCGGATATTTGATTTTAACTTCTCTTTCTGTTGTATAAATAGTAAATGTAGACAGTGGGGATTTAGAGGCAATTTGAATTTCAAGTTTCAGTTTTGGCATGGTAATTGGTTTGATTTCAAGGAGTTTCTCTCAATTAAGAGGATTATTGAATTGAATTTAGGATTACCCCATAAGGAGGTTTTGTGTTGGTCTTCTCTGGCTCAAGCCAAATAAACTGGGTCGTTTTATCTTATATACATTGTGTATAGTCTTTCTCAATACCTATCTTATCTATTCCATTACAATAACAAAATCTTGGATCTGTATCGTACTAATTCGGTTAAACCCAGCCCGGGAGTACAGATCATGGTTTACAAAGGCGAACTATGACCACAGACTTACTTTCTTCGTTTAAACCAACGTGGGATTTAATTTTAGTGTGTAAAATATTGGCCTAAGGGTCTAATAATCACACCCCCAAAAATCTTCATGGTTAGTTATTTTCTCTTTAATTTCCAACCAGTGATCAGAAATATCTTTTTTATATTCATCACCATTTATCTGGTTTGTAGAAAAACTACACACTCATATATTTACTGTCTTATCGTATATTATACAGTAGGCTTGCAGGTGCACCATGTGAGAGAGAGAGAGAGGATTGAGGAGTCCTGAAAAAGGACTCTCTGTAAATCTTTCTTGAGGGTGTGTAGTCCTGAAAAGGACTGTTTGTAACTATAGAATTGAAGTGAAGATATAAATTCTTATTCTTCAACATCTAACAAAGATGAGCATTTTGATGTGGAAAAATTTACATTCAATCTCTTTTAGGTAGTAAATCATGTCATCTATGCTTGCATATTAGTTCATGATTCTTAGCATAAACAAGATAGTAAATATCATCTTACTAGCATACACCGTAGATGGAATGTTATGGGTACATTATAAATGTATGTTGACATGTTCTACCGGTATGTGCTCAACATCATATTGGGCAAGAGATGCGCTGGTAGATGACATACAGTATGAGGTATTGAAAGTAGTATGCTGTTGTATGATTTCCAACTATCTAAGGACCTAGCCACTTGGACATGTAATCATGAGCATGAAATGAAAATTCCATCCCTGCCCTAGAATGTATTTTTAGAAACAGGCAATCTGCTTTATTAGCTCCTAACTTTGGATGTAATAGCTGCAGTCTCTAATTGAATCAGTCAGTTTTTAGTGAGATTTTGTTGATGTTGAAAGCATCTCTTTAATAGTTATCTCCACCCCTCGTATGGCCAGTTGTAGAATTGTCAAAATTAATTTATACTGAGGATAATGTCGTTTATTAAAGCCAGAGGACAAACAAACATTTCAGAAGTGTTGAGCCTTCAATATATTCAGGATAAAAAATACACGGGGGCTCAGGGCGAATTAGCCCCCAAAATGCCCAAAAGAGCCCCCGAAAGTCATAAAAGAGCCCCCTAAAATTTGCATAGAGTTCAATGCAAAACAAATTAAAGAGTGTTATTTTCATGCAAGCAAGCTTGAAAAGTAGCCCCCGAAATGATTTAAATATTTTTTTCCCTGAAATATTGCCTTATTTTTTTAATTTTTTAATTTTTTATTGCCTATTATTTTATGATGATAAGTATAAAAAACCACCACATTATTTCACAGAGCCCCTCACAAGAAGTATTCTTTCTTAGAATACAATTTGTGTTATCCTTGAAGTATAAGATTGAGGATATGATTAAAGTACACTGTATATTACCGTGCGTGCTATGAAATATTGATATGGCCCCCTGATAATAATTACAGAGTGGAGGCCTTTTATTTGTTCATTTGAGCAGTGTATGTGAACTCCATGTAGACATAACTAGTGCTAATTAGCTGTGCCACCAGGTAGCACATGCATGGCTTCCACTGCTATGCTGTCACTTAAAGTCATTCTCAATGACATCGGAAGCTCATAACCTTCACTCGCATCAATGTACAACAGTTCAAAGGAATTACATTAACCTTTAATATCATGCCTTTTCTTATGATTTAATATTCATGTTAAATGTTAATGAATGCTATTTAAAGTGTATAACTTCTGCCAGTCTCATCCACTGTTCCACCTGCCTAAACTTAAAGGTAATACAAAGTTTTGGGATATTTTGAAAATTGGGTGGATAGTGATTCTTTACTATTTTGATATATTTGGATGCCCCTGTGGATGTATTATAAGCACTAGAAATTTTAGTCCCCAAAACCCTTCTGCTTTCGAGAAAAATTGAATATAAAAATTTACCGGTGCTCCCGGTAAATTTTGATAAAATTTCAAATAGCGCTTACGGCCGCACAATGGTAGCTGCGACCATGAAAATCTCAGAATATGTAGTTGGGATATATAGTTTCCAAACAGGAATAGCTAACCGGTCGATTTTGGTCAAGACACATTGTTTTATAGCTTAATTAATATCTTGACCTTGAGAGGGAGCTATACAACATAAAGAGTGTATTATTTACAATTTCATAACTTTAGACTCGATTTCAACCACGACAACGATCACTGAGTATTGAAGGATCGCATATGCTTCCAATATGTTCATTTGAACCAAATTCATGACCCAATACCAAAACTTTGTATTACCTTTAAGCAAAATTAGTAGGCTAGAAAAAAAGGTAACAAGCTAAAACTTCAAGGATATAACAAACCTTTTAAGTGTTGTAGTGGTGTAATTTCAATTTGTAATACTGATACTTTGGATGTTGAAAACATCTGTGAATGTCTGCTTTTACTAGTAGCAAAGAGAGTCTTAGATACATATTGACATGGTTTGGATAGGCAAATAAATGTTCACACTGATTTCAGCATTGTTTTCGTAATCTCGCATGTATGGTATAAAGTCAAAGTTTGCAGAATACCAATTAATTACCAAGGAAAGAGGACTACACGGGCATGGTTCTAACCCCCCCCCCCCCCCACCCCCACTCCCCCCTCCCCCACCCCCACTCCCCCCTTTACCCCTGTCTTCTCTTCAGAAGAAAAGTTTTTTTCTTGCTGTCATTAAAAATGGCCCACGTTGACTACAACTTTATAGTCACTGTTTCCACTGAAAGAAGAGTATGATGATGAGAGGATTGTCTACGTACTTCAGACTTGCTGAATCAAATACCTTTAGGAGTTGGGACAGCTAGAGGTGTGTGGAAACCAGACTATCCCATTAATAGAGTAGGATGATGATGATGATGAGAGGATTGTCTACGTACTTCAGACTTGCTGAATCAAATACCTTTAGGAGTTGGGACAACTAGAGGTGTGTGTGGAAACCAGACTATTCCATTAATTGATTGATTGATACACTGTAGATAGTATCATACCTTGCATTCCTCTGTGCATGCTTCACATAGGTGTGATGAGCATCAATGATTGATGGGGGAGGGGGGAGGGGGGATGCCTTGAGCTGAGTGAAGGGTCAATGATAAATCTTTGTTTTAGTTGGACAAGGAAGTTGAATAAACAAATATAGGAGATGACATGAATGATAGCAGGAATATTCAGGCTATATTTATTTGTATATAACTGATTTATTGTAGGAGAGGAAATAGGGATTGCTAGATGGCAGTATGATAAAACATGCTTTGAAAAAAAAGTTTGAATACGGTAGCACCCTTTCCATTATGTTTGTGAAAGTGCATAAATGGATTTAGTTGATTGCAAATAACTTTCAGAAGATCGGAGGTGTATGGACCCTTTTATCGCATCATCGGGAACCAACGTACATAATGATAATAATAATCTGGATTTATAATGCGCTTAATACAGAATACCGTCTCTAAGCGCTTTACAGATATTATTAGCCTGGTCTTCTGATTCCTTCACGCACAGGGTGTACCATCTCCACTCTCTTGGAGGACTCCTACCATACGATCAGCCTGAGGGCATGCCTTCATCATCCTCATCCTAAAGGGCATTAGTGCTGTGTCGGGATCGAACCGCTAACTTGAGTTCAAGTCAAGTGCTTATACCACTCGGCTACAACACTTCTACGATATCACGTTGGTTCACAAAACCAGCGACAAAATATAATTTTTGTATTTCTTTACACTTGTTTGTTTTACATCCTTGTGTGAATGAAATAGAATACTGCATGAACCAGAACTGTAGAGTGATTCCAGAATAAATAAATATACTCCATACCGCCCGCCCTGGATTGGTTTATGTGTATTGCATAGAGTCGTATACATGGTACCGGTATATTGATATTAGAGTGATGCACATCTCCATGAATTATGTGTAGATCGAGGCTGGGCCTGCATCGATGCCATCTCGTTCTTATTGATGATAGATTGGGTTAAGGAGTTTCTTGTAAACAGAGCTCAATATAGAACAAGTTTAAGGCCTTAGCCTCGGAGAGATGTGGTATAGACTGATTGCTTCATGTACCCATGTGTTCTCTGTAGAGAAGTTGAAGGGGAAGTCCACCCTGATAATTAGCTGGTATTAATAAAAGCAGAAAATCATGAGAATCATGAGTGAAATTTTGAGAAATACCCTATCAAAAATAAGAAATTTATGATTTTTCCCGGAATTGCTCCTTTCTTTCCTCCAAATTGCTCCTTTTTCCCCTCCAAATTATGGAAGTACGTTGTTTCTTCATAAAATATGGTTTTTAAATAATTTGTAATAATTTTTTTAAATAATTGTTTTACTTTTTTTCAAATACTTTTTTAATTCTTGTACAAACCGCACATCAAACAACTGCTTTTAAATATTATTTTGATCACACATTCAATAGAAAACTATTGTTAAACCATACTTGGAAGAGAAAAATATTCTCAAAAAGAATGAAATGCCGATAATACAAAAATAACAACAACAACATACCTACTTGTAAATAAACTATAGGTCCTAATATGGGAAAAACAACAGCATAAGGAATGGAAATTTCTGCATTGGAAACCTGTCGCGGTTGGTTGTAAGTTTTGTTCTAATGAATTCCCTTTTTTTGCTTGAAATTCCTTCTTTTTTTTTTTGCCATCATGATTCTTCTTTTTGGTCGTACAAGGTTGGCATCTGTGCATAGATAGTTGGTATTATAAGAAATAATGTTAATGTTATGAGGAGAGTATATAGATCAGCCTCTGTTGTAAGATTTATGAATAGCATAGTTGACCTGTCTTTGACCTCTAGCAGTAGACTTCTGGTTATCCTATTTATACCACATGATAAAATACACATATGGATCTATGGCATTTAGATAACCCATACAGATGCATCTATCAAATGTACATTTTCCTTATTTTTCACAGCTCATAATTGTATTTGTATGCAATATTGTGAAGTCTGTGATAATCCTAAAGCGTTCATATCATCACACATGTACACTGGCGCTGTATCAAATGATCCCCATACACATTCCCCTATCATGGTCCATTAGGTTTGTATAATGTGAGGCAATCATAATGGTATTTGCTGCTGGCTTGGTGTCATCAAGAACTTCTTGGTGTCATTATGTGTCTATTATCCTCCATACAGAAATAGTACCGGTATGATCACCATTGGATGTGTACTTAAAGGTAATACAAAGTTTTTGTATGGGTTCATGAATTTGGTTTAAATGAACATATTGGAAGCAAATGCGATCCTACAATATTCAGTGATCGTTGTCGCGGTTAAAATCGCTTTAAAACAATGTATCTTGACTAAAATCGACCAATTTGCTATTCCCGTTTGGAAATCATATATCACAACTGCATATTCTGAGATTTTCATGGTCGCAGCTACCATTGGATGGCCGTATAAGCTATTTGAAATTTATCAAAATTTACCGGGAGCACCGGTAAATTTTTATATTTATTTTTTCTCAAAGGCAGAAGTATTTTAGGGGCTAATGTTACTAGTGCCTATAATACATCCTCAGGGGAATCCAAATGTATCAAAATTGTAAAGAATCGCTATCAGGCCTTTTTCAAAATTTCCCAAAACTGTGTATTACCTTTAAAGCAGAAGTAACAGAGGAGTAGAATAACACTTTGTATACATGGATAATTCACCCAAAATACTGTTTTCTTGTTTACTTGGGTATCAATTACATGTATTTCCTTTTGTATTTGTAATACTCTTATGTTAGCCTTATGTTTAGGTTCGTCCAGACAGAAAACCTGAATGGTTCTTCTCTCTGTGTTGATGTTTGCTAAGTTAAATTTATGAAATTGTGGCCCCCCATGGATTACATTGGATAATACATTATGCATGATTCTTCACTTGAACAATGCCTCCATGTTTGACTCCTAGTGAGCTATACCTGAATTCCAACTAATGTGATGAGATGGTCCATGGGGGAAGTGAGATTAATACTTAAGAAGTTTTCCTCATAATTTTGTTTTGATGAAGCTTGAATATTCAGAATCCCCCGAGTCCCAAGTGTGTTACGCCAGGAAGAAATAAATGGCTTCAAGTATGGATGTACATAGGAGGGATTTATTGATATGGGTAATTTGCGTTCCTCTCCTAAAGTTCACTACCAGGTCATCCAAGGTTCAATATTCTCCCTCCCTAGTTGCTTCAGTTCTTTTAATATTTCTCATTTTGTTTGCCCCTCTCACATTATATTATCTGTTGGAAGCCAGAAGGGCATAAATCTCTAGATTGAAGGAGTTAAAGGTAAAGACCAGTTATGGTCATGCGATTGCATTGTGAAAGAAACGTTGTGGAATCGATCAGAAAAGGTTGATCATCTAGTATTTAGCATCTGCAAGGTTCTGGAATCATCAAAATGATAAGAAATTTGGCCCATTCTTCGTAAAGTTACAAGCACTATACACAGAAAGATGTATATGGGACTACCCTATATCTCTCACAGTCCATGAGAGAAACAAATTTACCAAATATATGAATTAGTAGGCGGTTTCCCGGCAATTTTTTTATCATCATGTATTAGTCAAAACATATTCTTTCACATGATTGGTAATGAGAGCTTCCATTTCATTTTTTGAAATTGGGGCGTTTCCAATACTGGTCTTTACCTTTAAGCCACTTCTGGTTCTCTGCAGATGAAATCATCTCTACTTGAAGATCTTCTGTCAGCTATGTTTCTTTACTTTGTAAATTCTAGATATTCTTTTCAAAAGCGCTTTGAATTAAAACTATAGAAAGGAATTTGAAACAGTTGCTAATATAGTATTTACCAAGATCTTGCTATTTCCTCATTTTAATGACTGTCGCTAGTTTTTATTGAAAAACAAAGCACTTTTATGCAGCCATCTGTTGACCAGACCATAATCCTGACGCCTCCTTCTTGTCAACCTTGACATAGACAGGTCAAATCTAAGTCCTTAGGTCAAATGATATTTCACGCTTCTTTTGGAAAGGATCCTTTGGAATGTTGACCTTGTTCTCACTAGAGTTCAAAGTTAAGCTGACCACTGAGCATGAAAATATATTGACTGTTGGGAGCCAGAAGGGTTTGTTAAAGTAGATTAGTTTATGTCCTTATAGCTGTTAACAGGCAAAACCTTCATGGACTCAATTTTGATTTTTCAATCAGCTTTCCCTTGATCCCATCTAACCCTTGACTTTCTTTGCAAGTAGCGAGAATTCTTTACTGCCAATGAAAGATAACCTGTATCTTAAACATGTTGGGTTAATATGATTTGCAAAGGAATTGCCAAGGACATCTACTAGCGATGAAAAGGTATCAAAGTCACTTTTTATCAAATGTTCAAAATGTTTTTTATGAAATGCCAGGCTAGGATAGCATCATAACCGAGAAAAATGTAATACCATGAGAAATATTATCTCAAGAGACTTTGAAATTTGTAGCTTATGACTTAAATGAATGCTTCTTATATGCACAGTGCTCATTCGACAGATGGATACTAGAGAAACTAATGTATAACAATACAGTTACGAGTCTCATTTTTAACTTGCTAAATGAAATTAAATAATCATTTTATTTGTTACTCTCCAATAGGCTTACATAATGTACAATGTAGTCTTCAACGAAGAATAACACAGGAATTGTAGACAATTTCCACTGTTCTGAACAGCTCATTTTAGCATGTGATAATGCGTATTAACATGCCAAACATTGAATTGCTTTATTGTGCTTCTACTTCTACGTCAATACTTGACAGGATCCAGTCAGGATATAATGCCAAGATTACTGGGGTGTGCAGGTGGACCACTACACCGGGGTTTCCCCCTACTCTTATACGAATAGTGCAGTGGGTTCTTAACGTGCAAGGGTGGTGACTCTCTTGTACATGGGGCCTCCATTAAACGTCCTATCCGAGGGACGGAGTGTTTTCCACTGAACATAACCTGTGTCTATGAAACAAGGGAAGGGGCACGTTAACACATAACGCAGGCTTCAGTCATGTAACAGATCATTACAACTCAATTCATATGATAATGTATACAGTAGGCTTGCGGGTGCACCATGTGAGAGAAAGAGAGATAATGTATACAGTAGGCTTGCGGGTGCACCATGTGAGAGAGAGAGAGAGATAATGTATACAGTAGGCTTGCGGGTGCACCATGTGAGAGAGAGAGATAATGTATACAGTAGGCTTGTGGGTGTACCATGTGAGAGAGAGAGATAATGTATAGAGTAGGCTTGCGGGTGCACCATGTGAGAGAGAGAGAGAGAGATAATGTAGTGTATAGGTTGCTATCTACTCCAGATAGCATTCATGGACAGTCAGCCAGCCTTCCTGCCGTGATTAGCCTGGTCATAGTTTATTAAAAGAGATTTATCTCTTGTTTATCACAGTCCCAAACTCAAGAATGTAATCATGGGGACATGAAGCTATCTCATTGGGACTCAGGGAAAAAATTACTTTAAAAATTTTGGGGGCTACTTTTCAAGTTTGCTTGCATGAAAATAACACTCTTTAATTTGTTTTGCATTGAACTCTATGCAAATTTTTGGGGCTCTTTTATGACTTTCGGGGGCTCTTTTGGGCATTTCGGGGGCTGATTTGCCCCGAGCCCCTGTGTATTTTTTTTCACTGACAAGAGTTCTGCTTCTCAGCAGACAATTTCATGTTCCAGGATGAGGAACGGAAACTCATGCAACGTCTCGAAGCATTACAGTCTTCTTTGATTGCATACCACTGTTGTATGCTGTGAGTTGTCTCAGAGTGCGCAAACCAGTCAAATATAGGATTTGTTGTGTGAAGAATGATGCAAATGGTCAGTTAGACACTGGACTGTTACCGTAATTCATTTGTATTTATCAAGGTGTTCTTTGTCACAGTGCCCCTCCCCTTTTCTATTTTGAGTTTGTAAGACAGTATAAGATGTTAGAGCCAGGACCAAAAGACGATATTTTGAAGAAAAAAATGTCCCCCATCAGAGCTGATGTACACCTGTGTATGAAAGTAATAGATGACAAGAACATTTTCTTTGATTAGGAGCACAGTGTTATGAAAGCAATGACTATATGAAAAAGAATGGAGTAACCAAGCTATACTAAAGATGTATGCCTTCCAATATACATGTATATTGGTAATATGTATTTTTAGTCAAACTAGTCTTAACAAAGTGATTCATTCTTCTTATCTTTGTCCAGGAGTCACCACAGCCCTATGATGAGAGGAACATGCCATCCATTGAAGATGTTCTTACAGAGCTATACTATCCGTTTGAAGACATAGCACCATACATGACAGCACAGGTCTGTGACATCATAAATCGAAGGTTCAAAGGTGATGGGTCAAGGTTCATGTTGGACTTCCTCCTACCATGCAGAGAGCTCTTGTTACATCTCAAGGAAGAAAGCTGGGTAAGATTGCTATTATCATATTATGGACCAGACTTTGTTTTTATGTTTTTTTAAAATAGTAAATGAAGACAAGTGGTTCTTGAACTGATTTGTCAAATGAGTCGGTAGAAATATTGTCTGTTTAGAGCGAGAAGGGTGTTAACGATGAGTTAGAGTGTATGAGTTAACACCCTTCTGTTTAGAGCCAGAAGGGTGTTAACGATGAGTTAGAGTGTATGAGTTAACACCCTTCTGTTTAGAGCCAGAAGGGTGTTAACGATGAGTTAGAGCGTATGAGTTAACACCTTTCTGTTATAGAGCCAGAAGGGTGTTAACGATGAGTTAGAGTGTATGAGTTAACACCCTTCTGTTTAGAGCTAGAAGGGTGTTAACGATGAGTTAGAGTGTATGAGTTAACACCTTTCTGTTATAGAGCCAGAAGGGTGTTAATGATCAGTTAGAGTGTATGAGTTAACACCCTTCTGTTTAGAGCCAGAAGGGTGTTAATGATGAGTTAGAGTGTATGAGTTAACACCCTTCTGTTTAGAGCCAGAAGGGTGTTAATGATGAGTTAGAGTGTATGAGTTAACACCTTTCTGTTATAGAGCCAGAAGGGTGTTAACGATGAGTTAGAGTGTATGAGTTAACACCCTTCTGTTTAGAGCCAGAAGGGTGTTAATGATGAGTTAGAGTGTATGAGTTAACACCCTTCTGTTATAGAGCCAGAAGGGTGTTAACGATGAGTTAGAGTGTATGAGTTAACACCTTTCTGTTATAGAGCCAGAAGAGTGTTAATGATCAGTTAGAGTGTATGAGTTAACACCCTTCTGTTATAGAGCCAGAAGGGTGTTAGCGATGAGTTAGAGTGTATGAGTTAACACCTTTCTGTTATAGAGCCAGAAGAGTGTTAATGATCAGTTAGAGTGTATGAGTTAACACCCTTCTGTTATAGAGCCAGAAGGGCGTTAACGATGAGTTAGAGTGTATGAGTTAACACCTTTATGTTATAGAGCCAGAAGGGTGTTAACAATGAGTTAGAGTGTATGAGTTAACATCTTTCTGTTATAGAGCCAGAAGGGTGTTAAAGATGAGTTAGAGTGTATGAGTTAACACCTTTCTGTTATAGAGCCAGAAGGGTGTTAACAATGAGTTAGAGTGTATGAGTTAACACCCTTTTGGTTCTCAGCAGTTGGTATGACCCACTGAGTATCACTCACTCCAGTCTACCAAGGTTTGGAAAGATATTTTGGAGAGACTGGATGTGGCTGGTGAGCTGCCAATGCAGATCCACTGATCCAAACCAATATTCAGTGTTCACATTGCAAATCAAGGGTGTCATGGAGTGGAATATAGTGCTGTAGGTTACCACTGCTATTGTACTGGAGGCTCTGTGTTCCCGTTAGGAATTAGAGAGTCTTCAAGCCATCTGATAGCATCATGTCTATATTGGAAGCAGTGCTGAGATAGTAGCTTGGCTAGGCTGGTTCCTCATGTAGGTGTTGGAAGATTCTGGTAAAGGGGTTTAGGTTTAGGGAGTAAAGGTCTGATTTGGTATTGCTTTTCTTTATTGTTTATTGATCAACAGAGACTTTAATGGAATAAATAACTGGTATGTGACTAGGATGGGTGTCTTCTTTCACAATAAACACAGTAATATGGTATCTTGTGTAAGCCAATGATTGGTTGCCATACTTGCCATAGTACCTCTTGTCATCACCAATATACCAGCATTTTATTCATGAGTATGACTTCCTATAAGGGCACTCGATTGCACTTTTGAAGGACTGTGTTAATCTTGGCAAAGCTCTACTTAGTCCTTGGGTGGTGGATTAACTAATGTGAAATACCAAATCCCATGGCATCATAGTAAGGATAGATGCTGACATTATTCTACTTGCTTGCAGTTCTAGCAAGGTCTTGAGAAATGAATGATATTCCTATCATCTCACTGAGGTTAATGATTACCCCACTCAGGTATAAACTAATTGGAGAGTAAATGTTGCAAACTAATATGGATACTCAAGCAATAATACAAGGGTTATTACACTGCACACAACACCCTACTTGCATGTATGCTTAGCCTGTTTTACCTCTGAATTTTGAATCATAAAGTTTTCAATATTGCCCTTTTCAGTGCATCAGGTAATAATGATACTAATTAGATCATTTTATACAGCACAGCTAATATCATAAATGTGCTCTACTGCATTGTGATTATAAACTTTATCTAATTTCAGAGTTTATATAACACTTTTCATGCCATCGCATTAATTCAGATTATTTCAACATTTGTAAGGGGGAATGGATGGGGCACATCCAGTATTCAGATTACTGCTTTTACACAAGTATAGAAGATACTACCAAGCCACTGTGGCAAAAGGGGTATACCGTACTCCAAAAATGAAGTCTTAGTACAGCTATTAGTACTAAGAATTTCTTTGCTCCCATATCTCTCTCCTGATTAGTCTTGGATCATTGCTTCAAATAGACCAGAATAGCTACTTCATCTCATCATCATGGAGAATCAATAGGCCTGTCTTCATCATCTCCAGATTGCCAAATAGCCTGCTATTTCTGATTTGGGAAATAATAACAAAGTCACAAATCGTGTCTTCATCAGCTCGAGATTTGACCTTGAAACTTGCAACTCGAGCTCGAGAAATCAGGTCGAGAAATTTTGCTCAGCGTTCGTGCATAGTGCGAGTCTTCGGGCTGGTGAGGACGCACCGGACAAATAGCGGGATATTTTGCAAACTAGCCCAAGATATCTTGGGATGATTATCTCGACCAAATATCGCGCTAATTGCAACTTCGGGCTGATTAAGGTGCAAATTAACTGGATAATTTGCGATCGGGATAGTTCAAATAGCGGGATATTTGGCAATCTTGAGCTGATGAAGACAGGCCTAATGAGATTCACACCCATCGAGAACCCTTGATGGCTTCTATGATGAGTTAGCTTGGTAGAACTGTACTTAGATCAACCATCCTTGACTTTAGAAGCTAACCACCATTCCATTTGTGGTTTTCATTTTTAGATGGTATTAAATGAAGCAGGCAGGACTCATCTATTTATGACGGCTGAACTTTATCAATCAGTCAGGAAAACTTGTCTATTCAATCATGGACCTACATGCATCCATGAGATACTATCCTAATACCTTCCGAACTCCATATATTTCACTCATTTCTAGACTATATCCCATGTAAGACCTCTTGTCTTGTTCGTTTGTGCTTCTCATTTCAGGGTCTAGTTAGTCCATTGTTCACAACAAAAGATTTGAAAGGAATTTTCTATTAAAGTGATGATAATCATAAATTTTTCTGCTCTTTGACATTTAAATAATCTAATAATAAATGATGTACTTTTTATGCAAGCCTTTGAGGAACTTGAAAGTCGAACTCGAACACCTACTTGGCTTTGTTTGATACTGTCACTCCAATTTGAATGCAATCATGCCTTTTGTGGTTTTATTTCAACATATTTTATAATTATTTTTCTAAGATGGGCTGCAGCATCCGGTCATTACCCCTCTAACCCTCTTGAATCAAGCTGTCAGCTCATTTCAACGTACCTCATATTTCTCCCAGGCCAGGGCTGCTGTCATTCCTGTAAGTTCAGCTGTTGGTCAAGTTTAACTAGAGCCAGAGGCTGGGAATGTCATGTAGTTGGGGGAAATCAGCAGAACATTGTTCAGTGTGCTTTATCAGAATTTGGCAATAATTATAAGAAACAATTATAAGAAACAGCTTAGTTTTCTTTTGAAGTTCATTTACTGATGAATGTTTGCTTCAGCTTGCCTCATTAGTTCAGTAATTGATCTTCGTACCATTGTTTTATCCACAAGTTAATCATGGTTAGTATAGTATGTTACCATGTTAACATATTTTAGAAAAAGATTATATATCTGGTTATCTACCTCATCACGGCTTTCATCTAGAAAGAGAGTTGCATCTGAAATGAAAATATTAATTTATGATTATGTAGTTGAATAATTGTCCTAGGCACAGATTCACCCAGATTCAGAGATTGATGTGAGCTTGTTGGAGTTAGAGCGGCTCAAATCACAGAAATGTAAATCACTAGACATCATTGGTCCTCTTATTCATAGTATAAACAGAGAGTAGAAGAAGGAAGGGGTAAGTGGGAAAGAGACTACATAGTAGTTCATTGTTGTAGTGAGCCTTTGGCGAGGTCGAGAGAAAATGGACGCTTTGAATTCAAATGGCTTCCCTTGAACAATTGCAATTTATACCAATTTCTTTGGGGTTTACACTATATATTCATTCTTTAGATTGAAGAAACCTTTAAAAAGCTGCAGTTTCTCTTCTTAAATAAGTTTTGTTTGATCTTGTTTTAGAAGGAAGGAGCATGGGATGTACTGCATTCATAGAGTCAGTCAGGGATTGTTCAGTTTGTATACAGTGTCCCCTTGGCAATGTTTAATTTGTTTATACATATCACCCGCTGAGAGCTAAAAGGGTGTTAACTCTGTGTTAAGTGCCGTTAGTTAACACCTTCCTAACTCTTACTTAGTAGATGATAGTATGAAAGAAATGTGTTTACAGTGATGTAGATGAGATTAGAATTGTGAAAACAGAGAATCTTCATGATAAACCCATAGAGTGACTTCCAGTGGCAGCGCTATGTCTTTCACATGTATTAGGAAAAAATGACACAAAGTAGATACAGGAGCAGACATCAATTCACCTCAGCTCAAAAAGGTCTCTGGGAAAATGAATATATGCAAGTTACTGCATGGAAATAATCTCATGTATATGCCTATACAGGGAGATATTAGAATGCATCAATAGATTATTTGACTGTTAGTATCCAACTCTTTAGCTGTTAAGTTCATGTCCTTCCCCTGCATGATGGCAAGAAGGGGAGTACCTTTGACCCACCAAAACTTTGGCCCACACCAAACCCTACCTGAGACATGTTTCCAAAAGGGTACCAATTTTGTACCCCTGTTACACCACCTTGCCAGAGTTTTTTTAATTCTATATGAACATATTATGTTTATCTGACCCCCCCCCCCCCCCCCCATCTCACAGGGGTAAAAATATAGCAAGCAATCATGCTTATTCTGCAGCTATCTCAGATGGTGCCAATCAATTTTTATTAGCTTCAAAGATTTCATTTTATCAGGGAGAAAGTATCTCAGTTTATTTGATGACCCAGTCAAAAGAAAGTTCATCCTGTCACTCTACTATCTCCAATATAAGAAGTTGAATCCTTTGATAAGCCACTTAGTTCCACAGATCAAATGGTGCATTACTGATGCTAAGTCGTTGAGTCAACATTTAATTCAAGTTTTTGTTCTGTTGATACACATCCAAGTTTTCTAGTTTGTAAAACAGATTGCAGTGGTCTTTGTGAAGTCATGCTCTTTAGAAAGAAAAGGTTGCTGTCACTTACATTGCAGGCAGGATTATGAATAAAAGGTATTGAACAATCATTGATGGATACCCCCTCCCACCCCCCCCCCCCCCCACCCCCCCCCCCCACCCCCCCCCCCACACACACACATTCTAGGGCTGATTAAAAAAAATATCAAACTGGACATGTCTTTTTATGCATTACAAACCCATTGAAATTATTTTTCGCTTGGGTTCTCTCTCTCTCTCTCTCTCTGTCTCTCTCTCTCTCTCTCCCTCTCTGCCTCTCTCTCTCTCTCTCTCTCTCTCTCTCTCTCTCTCTCTCTCTCTCTCTCTCTTTTTATGGTGACACCTTTATTTTTATTTTAGTTTCAGACAAATTGCCTTTGTCTATTTATCACTAATTCCCCTCATACGGAATACAAATATAACTAAATCTGAAACATAAGATGACACGACTGATTTTGAAACAAAGGCGTCAAGAAATGCCTTATCCACAACGTCTCCAAAACCTTGCATGGTTTACCCTGGAATCAAGAAGGAAATATCTCTTGATTTCCTTCGTAATTAAAACTCTCTACGGTATCGTGTGGTGTGAAGCAGTGAATGAGAATGTAGCCATAAGACCACGCCAGAGTGAACATACCATTTTATTCCAACACCTCAGGGCAAGAACCGAACGTCTTCACCAAACTGCAGTTCACAGATTTCCCATTATTTGGGAGAGTCTTCCCTCACATGTCAAAGACGAAATTGTTTCTGGAAATATTTCAAAGCTTCTCACTCTTCTTCGTCAGGAAATTTTCTCTGTTCTTTAAATTTCATTACAATCTTTTCTATACCACCTAACAGCTGACATGATTTTGTTTAGTATACCCATCTAGCATTACTTTCACTTTCATTAGGTCATTCGGTTCTTGCCCTTGTCCTTACTCTATGTTATTAATGCAACTCATAATTTTATTTGTATAATTGCAAGGATATTCTTGATCTTGACATTCTTGATGTCATCTGGCATTACTTTCTTTACTTTCTTTTTCATTTGGTCATTCGATTCTGGTCTATGTCATACTCTGAACATGTAATTAATTTAACTCATAATTTTTATTTGTATAAATATAAGAATATTCTTGATCTCAATTATTATAGTCTCACTATGTATTTGTCTCCACAACTATTTAAGAATCATTGTCTAATAGTTGTTTTTTAATTAATTAATAACGAAATCTTACTCTTTTTACGAATTAATTGAATTACTAAGTACAGTCGATGGCAGACAAATTAGATAATAATTATTGGTAAGTTTTGTCAATCTGTTTATAATTCAATCATATATTTGAATTATTATACATGTTTAAATGATCAGTTTGAATGTTATATTGCTTGAGACATTCATGTTACATTTATTACACCAAGTGTGTTGCCAGTTTCCAGTTATACACTGTTAATTTATATAATATGTTTTCTTTGGATTTTCTTATCTTGACCTTGATGGAGTTGAAGGGGTGTGGGAAGGAAGACCTGTGGGTCATGGTAATTTAGTTAACCTTTTCCAAACCCAGGCAGCCCCATCATCTCTGATTCAGGTCCTTTCTTTATCATGTATATATATATGTTCCTGTAATTGCTGTAATTTGCATATTACTCTGTATTGTTCTTGTATTTTGAAATGCCGAATAAATAATAATAATAATAATAACAATGCTTATATATCACACATAATTTTTCAGTTTTTCATCCCTGTAAAAAATAACTTGGGTGAACGTAAAGCCCCAAAATAGTACACATAGGATACTAATAAATGACATGAGTGCAAGCCATACAATTTCAAGATTTATTGGAATAAATTCCCAGCATACATGGTTGATGCTATTTTTAAAGAAGGTGATTGATTAGATGACTTCCAGGTCAGTGAATGAAGCTCACCGCTTGTTCGTATAATTTCATCTGTGGGTGGGTGTATGTAATAAGGAGATGTAGATGGCATGGAATCTAATTAATGCTGTCTATCTCATAATTGAAATTGATTTCAGTCCTACCAGAATTACCATCACGCTTATTATATTGGTCAAGGTCATGTAAACATCTGGTATACTCGTGGAAAAAGTCACAAAATTTGTGAGTTTGAAGAGGACGAAGATTGGCAAGAATTGAGATAGAGAGCCGGTAGTCATCTGATCAATTAGCGGCTGAATGAACTGCACGGAGGAGAAAATTTGATCAAATAAAATGAGATAACAAGCACAATAAGAAGAATGTCAATTCTGTGGAACATTCCTTTAATTAAGCAGTTTTTAATATGTTCTTTTATTTGACAATGTCTGAATATTCATTTAAATATTAGTAGTCATTTCAAGGAAACTCCACTGCACTACAGACAAGTCAACAATGAACACATGTCCTTGCATGGTGGATTATAATCTGTATTCTATTCAATAAAATAGATTCAGACTTGCCAATATATTCTGACACAGTGCAATCAGAAAGAGAAATAAATCACAATTGAATATGGAAAATAAATTGATGTATAGAAATAGTTAACTAGTTTTCATGCAGAACTATAAAAATGATTGTATATGTAGGCCTTCATTTATATGGAAATGCACTTTTAACCAAAAACTTACTGTCCCATTTATAAATACAACTATTGTTGGCCATTATCAAAAGCTATATAAATGTTAAATGAGGAAGTCAAATCCAACTGAATGATGGTAGCCTCAGGCTATGTGTTTGTCCCATGGTCATCCTTTTGTTACTTGTTATTACACTTACAGAAATGACCATGACTGGGACGTTTATTATCAAAATTGGTGCCCTCATTCACTCTAGTTAAAGAAAATATTGTATTTCACAGTTTTTGCATTTTCCCCAAAAAAAGTTTATTTTATTGACATTTCCTTTTTTTCTGAAGATAATAGGTAAAACCTTTTTAAAGTGTTGAGATAGAGTACCAACTAACCCTTATGTGGTGTAACCGTTCCATAATAGGTACCATTTTTATTATTTTCAATCTATCTCTACAATCTGTTTTGATTGATATATGAACTTGTGATTTCTAACATTTTCTTTTTATTACTTTGACACATTAAAAAACACAATGTAAATACAACAAAAATAAATAAAAGAAGGAATTGAATGCATAATTTCAATGTAGGTAAAAAAATCAGTGGCTTTGATGAAAGTCAATTCAATATGCTGAGCTCATCCGCCTAAAAGGAAGTGTCCATAATGTGATGTATTAATTGACTTCTTTTGTTAAACCTTGATGTGAACGGAATGGCCCCAGTATGAGGTCTGATTCAGAGTTTTCCTGCCAGTTAACTTGTATTGATTAATTGAAACATTGAAGTTTAAGAATAAACTTATTGTATAGTGCATGGATGTGTCAAGTAGCCTTGCCTCAGTGCCATATATTATGATAGTGAGAACTTGTCAGTTTTTTAAATATTGGCTTGTATTCCCAAGGCTTGCTTGTGACTGATATAGAGATAGAGAGGGGCAGGGAGCCGAGCTAGGAGAGACCAGTAGCAGAGTATACGGTTTAATAGCGGTTACTCTTTCTAAATTGCTCGGAGCTAATTTGCTGTTAAGAGTTTGTAACTTAGTGGAATATGAAAGCGTGTGAATAAAATCGCTACTTTGCTGTATTTTCTTAACATGGACAATGTAGGATAGATAATGTAAGGCGTCTGCTAATATAAGTGAGGTAAGTGTACTTTATGTTTTTGCTTTTTAGTTGGTTGTGTTTTATGCTGTTGGTTTCTGCCTTTCAAATTATGTCAGTAATCATCACAAGTTGTTTGATGTTGACTATGATATTATAGAGGACATCAATAGTAAAAATTGAAATAGTGTTTTCCTTGATTATTACTTCAAAAATACTATTGGAGAGATAAAACATACACATATTATATTATATATATTAATATATATCCATTAAATTTGTAATTGTTCAGGTAATAATTTACATATGAAATATGTCACGCTTTCCACTTTATTGCATAAGATCTAATGATTTTCATGTTAAAATGAGGCAGTTTTGCAAATACACCACTTTGAGATTAAACTTTGGGTAAAAATTTAAGTGTGACTCTGTTTATCATGTCCAATGTCATGATTTCATAATTGCTAATTTGTTCAAAATTGAGTTCTGGTCATGCAATTGCATTGTGAAAGAAACGGTGTGGAATCGACCAGAAAAGGTTGATCATCTAGCATATAAGAATTTGTGTGTATTGCAAGGTTCTGGAATCATCAAAATGATAAGAAATTTGGCCAAGTCTTGGGAAAGGTACAAACACTGTACACAGAAAGATGTATATGGGACTACACGAACACGTGGTGTAAAAATCCTACCCCCGAGTTTTACGATGTTACATGACATATTTAGAATATGAAGGCATTTGAAGAGCCATGCTTTTCAGGGAACATGTCTTATCTGATGTTCTTCCACACTTGCATAATAAGAATGATACCACTCACAAACTTTTTTTCACCTCTTCCCAGAACTCAACCTTCTCTTTAAAAACGTCTTACTATTCCTTTTTGGGGTTATTTGAAAATAAGTCCTCTTCTTTTGCTCTGAAAGTTTGGAAATAGGAAATATGAATTTGTACATGTGTAAAGGTATTATACATCCGCAATGACTAATTACCTTTGTGTTGATGTGGGTTAAGCCGTCACCTGCCATGTAGTATAATGGAAGTTGATCGGAGGCTAGGTGAAAGAGCGGGCTGCCAAACCAACAATTTGTCATTCTATAAACTTCTGAGAGTCGTTGAATCATCAAAAACAGCAAAGTCATGATCCTGTTAAAAAACTGTTTTGCAGAGTAACTTTAATGAGCGTCAGACCTTAAAATTAAATTCCCTATGTTGAAAATTGTAAATGACAAGAAGGTGCTAATTTAACTATTATTAATGTAGAAATGGATTTTTAGCCGGATTTTATTGCCTAGCTGATTTATTTGAAATGTTATAATTTATAACGTTCATAAATTCAACAAGAGTGCTGATCTCTCCTGGTTAAGTGCTCATGTCAGATTAGAGTCTTTTCTTATCCATCAAACTTCAGAGTGAGAGAAATGGCTTCGGGCATTGGGTGGAAACTATTCCTCATTTCAATAGCTTTCAATAACAAAGTAGTTTTATGTGCGAACTGTCCTACAATACGATGGAATTTAATTTGAATACATTCAGATTTAGCACCTAGCACCTTCTTCTTTTTACGTGGCGAATACTGTTAAATTATCACTTTCTTTGATGAAGTAGATCAATTGTTCAAATAGAAATGTAGTATTCATGCTCATGCCAAGGCTCATCGTAGAAGAGATCTTAAGCCCTTGCATACTGGAACCGGAATGGTCATGTATTAAATCTATGGGAATTAGAGAATTCAGTTCTTAATTCTGCCGGTTAAAATCATTGAGTTTTGGGTACAAGACTACTAAGATTAAACATTGAGATGGAAGATGAGATGAGGAAGGTGAGATGAGGAAGGAATAATTGATGATGAACACACTTTCCTCTCTCATGAATGCTTAATGAGAGAACACCTTCTAAGGTTAAAGGCACAACACCTCCGGATCTCAAGACATGCTATATCCTGGCTCACACTTCCACGATACTTAAGTCAGTTGGTAAAGTGCATTTGGGTTCAAGATGGGCAGATTATTCTTGGTAACTATTTCAAATGCATTTGATAATTATCATAGTCATGAATTTTGTATGATGAATGATAGACTATAAATTCACTGAAAATAATTAGGGCTGCTTAGAGCACACTTCCTGCTGTAAGCATTTTAGTAAAAGTTCAAATATGCAGTATGAAAGTGTTTAACACTTGCAAAATGATGTTAAAATACAGTGAGAATTGAATATTTTATGCACCAGGTTAGAATTGGTTGTCTACTTGGCCTGCTGTGTGTGAGTCATGTCTGTTTTCATGCCAGTCATGTATACGCTCTCAGCTGTTACCGTAGCGCACCATCCATCCACAGAGAGCTGAACATTCCCAGTCAGAGCAAGAGCATGACATTACAAGATACCCTATCACTACATGCACACCTTCTTGATTCATGTGATACCAATCTCCCGTAGAATGCATTCTCATTTTATCATGATGCGTAACATTCTTGACTTCCTAATTTCAATATCTGCTGGTGCTAGCAAGCCTCTTACAACGCATAGGAGCAGAAGGACTTGTCCTATGAGTTCATCAATGCTCACTGAATATTCAAGCAAACTAAACCAGTAAACCTTCAATTTGAATTATGATGAAATAGAAAGCAATGAATAATCTTTAGGATGAGAATGCATTGCATCAATCCTTATAATTACACTCAGGTGCTTACCAAACTTTGGCTAAACTTTGCTAAAAATGGCAATTAGCATGAAGTATGATTCTCAAATTCATAGAAAACCTTTGACAAAATTAGTTTGAGATCATTGCTCTAGTCTCATTCTGAGAAGCATGTACAAGACTTTTATTATCACTCTGAACCCTTGATATGAAAGTAATTAGGGAGTATAGTGTGGATGTAGACCCATAATATGTACATGTAAATGATGTTCTCTTACTTTTTACCTATCCTTGCCAATCCACATGTTATTTTTACCTTTCATTTATAATGATCCCTTATAGCGGCAGGTCCCTAGGAAGTCCCTAGTAGGTCACTCGTCCCTTCCGTTACCTCTCTATCTCTCTCCTATCTATTTCATGACTCAACGTAAATACCACCATGATGGACAGCGCCATCACTTGGTTGACAATGAAGTCATCATTCATCATTAACCTGTTGTCTTTGCCAAAATATAAATTTAGGAGTAATTTGTTTGTAAAGGGGTATTGCAGGGGTAACAGTTACCACCCCTTCCTTCCTTAAAGGTAATACAAAGTTTTGGGAAATTTTGAAAATTGGGTGGATAGTGATTCTTTACAATTTTGATATATTTGGATGCCCCTGTGGATGTATTATAAGCGCTAGAAAATTTAGCCCTTAAAACACTTCTGCTTTCGAGAAAAATTGAATATAACGATTTACCGGTGCTCCCGGTAAATTTTGATAAATTTTGATTAGTGCATACGGCCGTACTATGGTAGCTGCAATCATGAAAATCTCAGAATATGTAGTTATGATATATAATTTCCGAACCGGGATAGCTAGTCGGTCGATGTTAGTCAAGAAACATTGTTTTATAGCTTAATTAATACCTTGACCTTGAGAGGGAGCTATACAACATAAAGAGTTTATTATTTACAATTTCATAACTTTAGACTCGATTTCAACCGCGACAACGATCACTGAATATTGTAGGATCGCATATGCTTCCAATATGTTCATTTGAACCAAATTCATGACCCCATACCAAAACTTTGTAATACCTTTAATATGTGGACATGGTATCTGCTATAAGCCTTGTTTAAGATGAAGTCATAGTCGGAAGGTTTCAGTGAAAATTAAAATATATTTGCTATTTTTGGAAAATGCTTTTTATGTTGTTTGTCTCAAAATATAGAGAGAGTTGATTGTTCACAATTGATCTCTGTCAGTCATCAATGATGATGACTTTCATTTCCTGTCAGATTAATATTACATAAGATGTTCAGCTAGAAATAGAAATAATTAAATGTTGGGCTGCTGAAAGAGCCATTTTTGAGTATCTGAACGGAAGGAATCATGACATGAGAATAAGAATACAACATTTAGTAAACTTTGTTTAGAGCCAGAAGGTTGACATTTCACTTCTGGCTCTCAACAGATTAAATTACCTTCTCCAATTCTCATTACAGAATATCTAATTAGCTTATGATGTCATTGTTGCCTTTTGATCAAAATCTTGGATTCAAATTCAAATTCAGTAGGGGGGGAGAGAGAGAGAGAGAGAGAGAGAGAGAGAGAGAGAGAGAGAGAGAGAGAGAGAGAGAGAGAGGGTAAGGAAGGGGGGGGGGGAGGGGAGTTTTGTGGATTATTTATTGATGAGTAGTTTCCTTCTTACCTAGAAGCTGCCCTCTCCCGATAGTGAGTTGCTATACCTGTGTTTTTGCTGCCAAATGCTTCAAGGTAGATTTGAGACAATAGCGTCATAAACTTGAACAATCATGGGAGTGATGACAAATTCTTTGAAAAGAAAGATCTTTGTCAAGTCTAGCTAGTCTAAGTAACAGCTGCAGGATATGAATGCTCTTTCCACACTCAATGATAAAATCATATCAATCTTGAGAACATAACAATGAGAGAGGATTATTGAAAGTTCAATGTTAGTTTAGAGATAGAACGTGACAACTGGCAAATTACTATCTAATAATCTGAATCAGATATGAGTACCATGGTATACAGGGTGAATATTGTATAAAAAAATGGTAAAATAAATACTTTTCTATGAATCATAAAAAGTATTTCCCTTGATGAATCTGTCATATGGTTTTAGAAGGGGCAGGTTTGTACTACAAACTTTGTAGTGAGTAATGATGCAGGCAGGCAGGGAGGGAGCGATGGAGTTGCCTGTACTCTTTGAGGAGTTTCACAGTCACATGAACTTTATCACAGTGACTAAGGGATTCAATGGGGACAAATAGTATTAATCATTTTTGCTGACAACATGTGCAGATATGGATTTCAGAATTTGTTAAGGTGTTGCTATGCAGCACTGGAGCTCGGGAATAGCCGAGTGTTGGGTCTCTTATGTTAGGAATTGCTTCAATTCTGGATCTTACTACATGGAATACCTGTTACTTTTGTATAGTTCTTCATTTGAGCAACTTTACCTGTTTGAATGCAAGCCGTACTAGCTTCTTGTTTTGACAGAGTTATGTTTCCAACTGTGATTTTAGAGAACTTTTAAGTTTGAAGTCTTTGATTACTCTACGTTGGAGGCCTCCCTCGGAGTGTTATGGAAGCCTTTGTGAACCAGAAGACAAGATGAGGACAATATATCTTCTATTTACTCTCAGGATTCTCTGAACAAGGAAACATTTACTCTTGTGAAAGTTTGGAACAATTGTCGGTCAGCGTGACAATGAGTGGTCAGCGGAACAAGCGGCTTGACTGTACTGGTCAAGATGGATACCTAAGTAACAGCGAAAACATTCAGAAATAAAAGACTCCATTGTTTGTGAGTGATCTACTTATTTCACACATCAATGTAGAAGGATAAAGGAAGCATTTTAAGTGAGTAAGTTGTATGTGGACAAAGTTTACAATTGAATAATGTTTCAAAACACTTGAGATGTATTATTTACATCTGCGACAGAACTTACATTATACTTTACCCATGGGGGGGGGGGGGGGGGGGGGAGGAAGAAGGTTATTTATTTGAATTTGAAAGATTTGGACAACATATTTTAATATGCAATCTCAAAGACGAAGACTCGTAAATTATAAAAAGAGGAAGGGAAGAGTACTTGAAAATGAGAAAAAGGGAGGGATTTCAAGACGGAGAACAACAACAAGAAGAGGGGGAAAAGACCACGCCCCTGAGGTGGGTTTTCAATTTCAGTTTTTATCATGTTTGGGTAGTTGCCAAGCAACTTGCAACGAAACTCCAGAATTTGAGAAAAAACAATTTTGTTTGCTTACAGTGTAAATGCCCCCTTTGTATAGAACATTTAAATTACTTTTCAGCTAAGTTTGCCCCCCCCCCCCCCCCCCCTCCCCATCACAATTGTCAGTGTGAAAACATTGCAAAATCAAATCAAATTAATCTACTCGAAATAAATTCCACAGTTTTGGGTTATCAGCAATATACAAGTAAATGAAATGAAAATAGTTGTTTTTCTCTATCACAATATCTCTCTGTCTAGGATAGGATTTCATAAACATTCAATGTTCACGGTGGTATTCCAAAGGGCAGCCCATGGACAAAGGATGTTCATAAATCTCTTTTTATTATTGAAATATTCCTCAATCAGTCTGGAGTCTGTCAAGTAATATTACATGAGACAATGAAAGTAGGAAGTCATCTTCAAAACAAGATCAATCCCAGTTATTCATGTCACTGTAGTTATCCAGTAGAGATTGTACAAGGATTGAGTTCATCAATCAGGATTTAGAGATTGCCCGTAAGCTATTTTCACTCCTGACTTTGCTTGTCAATTCGACTCAAATCTCAAAATATTTTGCTAGCCTCCAGAAGTCGCAAGGTGAATGCTAATTTGCACCTCACAAGAAAGTACAGCTGGTTCAAAAGGTTATCAGCGCAGACAGACAGCTAGTCTTTTGGGCATGAGGTACGTTTTCCAAAAGCTTGTATACACATAAATATTTGCCCTACAAAATGGAAATATTTTCACATTTCCACTTCCTGTCAAAGAATAAACCATTGATATTTGCAATGTAGGCTTATATGAATGTTTATTGTAGCTACTATTATATGTATAGACAAGTATAGAGACCTACTAACAAGTAAAATTGATCATAAGGTGCGTTTATGTCTAAACACACATCTTTCCTTATTTGCTGTAATATTCCTCTCTGTTTGTAATTAATGTAAGCTTCATATCATAATGTTCTCTCTTTTTTTGTTTTTGTTAGTATTTCTTGTTTATGCGCTTTGTATCTAATGAAAAGGCGCTTTATAATAATGAAATATATTATTATTATTATTATGAGTGTTTTTGTAATTGATGATTCTATATATAACTATATCTATTATGAGTGCTTTTTTATGTTTGCTTCCTATCATACACATTCATAGACCAGCACTTTGATCAAGGCACAAATGCCCCTTTTTGTCTGTGGTTGAAAAATCCCAATTTGACTGGGTCTTATCAAATGTACTTGGGCATTCTGCGAAAAGGGAGAAATATGCACTGTTTTCCAAGAGATGCATTGAATAGAAAATGACCAATATAATGCTGTGATCGGTTCTTTATAAATATTTTCATCATCGTAGGGAATTTTGTAATCATTCAACCTTATTCCGTTAGCCTGATCTTTCTGATATAATCCATAATCCCAACTCTATTGAAGATTATATTTGTTTTGTTGAATCAGTAGCTTGAACTTGAGTATTAGTTATAGATGCAGAAATACCTCAAGCCAAGGGATTAGATTTTATCCAGACTACTTGGTCAAGTCTATTGTCCAAGGTGATTGGCCGAGCCCTATTGTCCACCAATCACCTCTCATCCACCAATCACCTCTCATCGTCTCGTCGTCGTCGTCATGGTGAGTGGGTGAGAATGATGGAGTAGGCGCCATCTTAAATCAACCCAATTTCATCCAGAAAGTCTCAAATTTTCCGCTATTCCTGCAGGCGTGTTGGTTTTAATAATGTGTTTTTGACTTGATTCAGCTAGTTTATAATCCAGACCCATCTGTTGCTATTATTATTATCACTTCAAAAGAAAACAAATTTGCAGTAGACACTACTTAAACTGGGATAACTTTCAGCTTGACCAACTTACATCTGTATTTATTAAGCATTGCTTTATAATGGAGCTATAAGGTGTCAATAATTCTTCAGGCAGAATATAAAGGTGTGCTGTAGTTTTATATAAATGGGTCTGAATGGTCAAGACTTAACTTTGCTTGCCAGAGGGCATGTCAGTTCTTATCGGGTAATTATGTTTTCATGTTCACCTTATACTCCCAGCTATGTGACACGCTCATATAGCCTCAAGCAAAGGAATCCAATCAGTAGGAACATTGCCAGTTGAGAAACATAAGGGCACTGATTCCAGCTCTAGCTTCACCCTCTTCTCGGGACAGAAAATAGTGGTGGGGATATTTATGTCTGGGTATATATATTCAACATTCTACTATGAATTTTCTACCATTCTCATTAACTGAAGCTGTTGTTAAAAAGTAATACATTAGTCTTAAATCCCTGACTTACTCAAAGACAACTGTTCCTATTTCCCATGAATAATCATTCAAATTTCAATATAATTAGTCTTCAATTTTAGATCTTGTACTCTAGATTTAACATGATTTATATGTCAATTATTATTTTTTAAGGAAGATTATGTTGCTTCTTTCATGGGAAAATTATTAAATTATTTGGAAATTGTAATTAGTAACAATAGAAGAAGATATAAACAGGAATATTGTCATGTTTTTAGACTTTATTAGTATTATTTTGACCTTTTATTCAGATGCTTGGTTTTAGAGTACATGCTATATACTTAAAAGAAAATGTGTAATGTTGAAATAACTTGTTATTTGTCAAGGGCAACATAGTTCTGGATGTTCTACTTTTTGAACTTGGTTAATTCAGAGTTTGATTCAGTCAGACATGATATCATCTTACAATGAACTCATGTCTCAAGAATGCTTGATCTCTACAGGGAATGTTCCTACACCAAGTGAATGTTATCAGTACTGAGTGAAATTCTCTATCAGTAATCTAGTCTACATATACAGAACCCATTCAACATTGATAGAAAGACGTAAAGTTAGTTATATTGATAGCTATTGTGATTTAGGTATCATTTTCATTGGAAAAGGGATCAACACTAACACTGTTGTTTTTATTGGTGTTTGGGGACTCTTAATATTTCAGCAAAGAATTTGTTCCCATAAAGCAAAATATTTGGCTAACAGGCTTTTATGAAAACAGTTTCGCTAGAAGCAGGGATATCGATCCTTCTACCTGCCCTTATGATAATATGATTTGTGTTGAAGATGCAATTCATTAATTTGAAATCATTGATGATATGATTCAAATGATTAGAGATGATTTCCCTGAGAGGGTACTTTAAAAATAGGTTGTTACCATTTGTGCACATATGTCTCTCTCGACCCAGGTTTATCAGATTGGGTGTCTCACTGCCTGGTGATTGTGATTGTGCTTTTCAGTACTCTTTTTCCTGCCCTTGGCTACACTTATCATATTATACAAGCGTGAATAGTTGCTGAAATCAGATGAAGAAGTTTAGAGTAATAGACTAGTAGGTCCCATCTCATGAGGGAATGTTTAGACTAGTATGTCCCATCTCATGAGGGAATGTTTAGACTCCTAGCATTACATTTTCATCCCCCCATCTCATCGGTGGAGGGTGAACAAATATCACCCCTCTCACAGCATCTCATACTTCCAGGGACCCTCTACCATCCTCAAAGTGTATCTGCAAACATTGAAACTGTTTTCATTTCTCTGTCTACAAGTTGACTTAGCACTCTCATATGAAGCCAATGCAGATACAAACAGACTGCCAGCTATTATTACTTGTTTTTTATCGTTTTACAAGTAAATTTACTTGTAAATTGATTTGTGACCAGCATTTCTTCACTGTACTACAATTTTGTCACATAATTATGTGAGGTGTCTTATAAGAGGAATTATAGCAAGATGGGACAAAAGTCTTGCTTTGATTTTCTGATCCAGAAACCCCCTACCAAGGAGGTATGAAGCTTCAGTCTATTAACCCCTTACTCCTACCAGGCACTACTTGTTATCATTATATTGAAACCTATTAAGGGCAAGTTTTGATGAAATCATCACATCACACGTACTCATAATAGATAAAGATATAAACCACCTGCTACATGATTGTACAGGGAGTGAGTGTCTTCTCTCTCAACATGTTACTGATATACTGCCCTCTATAGCCTAGGATCAAGAATGACTGAAGTCTGGAATCATAATTATATCCATGCATGCTCCCCATGGACTCTATACTGTAGCTGATCTCCACCAAGCTGTATACAATGTTGTATGTTAAACATAAACAACCTTTCTTTAGACTTTACCTGTTTTACATATTTTTGAAAAGTCATATCTTATAGACCACCTTTTGTTATGCTCTCTTAGTCTTTCTCATTGAAACAATTGTTTGTAACTTGTAACTCTCTTCATATTTTTGTCAACCTTGCTGTTTGATTTATCTGTGAATGGCTATTTCCGATTACAGATGAAAGGTTATAGTGGACGGTCTTGTTGTTAAAGGTGAAGACCAGTATTGGAAACGCCCCAATTTCAAAAAATGAAATGGAAGCTCTTTATTACCAATCATGTGAAATAATATGTTTTGACTAATACATGATGTTAAAAATTTTGCCGGGAAACCGCCTACTAATTGATATATTTGGTAAATTAGTTTATCTATTGGACTGTGAGAGATAAACGCATGTGTCGCGCACGTGTGCGAAGTCTCATATACATCTTTCTGTGTACAATGCTTGTAACTTTACGAAGACTGCATCAAATTTCTTATCATTTTGATGATTCCAGAACCTTGCAGTACACGCCAATACTTATATGCTAGATGATCAACCTTTTCCGAATGATTCCACAACGTTTCTTTCACAATGCAATCGCATGACCATAACTGGTCTTTATCTTTAATCATAATTTAAGTTCTGAGGTTGTCTTTTCATGTGAATGAAGAGTCTCACAGAACCTTAATGAAGGAGAGAAGTAGAGGAAAGGTCATAGCATTCAAGCTGCACAGCTGTCATGATTTTAGAGAAACGTGAAAGAGAAACATGGAATGAAATCCAGTGTAAACAGTGCAGCTATCTCGGGAGCTTTGTAATGCCCATCTGTGTGTATTTATTTGGTCTACATCTCTGGTATTAGGAAGTCCATTAGACAAGATCTCGGCCATTCATGAAGATTACCTTCCAGTGATCGATGTAGCTAGGAGGTGAATAGAAAGGTCATATATCAGATAGCTACTACTACTCTGAGTACCACTCGTATCCATTCTGCTACTGCCACTGCTACTCTTTTTACTACTTCTACTACTTCTACTACTTCTACTACTTCTACTACTTCTTCAACTACTTCTACTACTTCTACTTCTATTTCTACTTCTACTTCTACAGTTTCTACTTCTACTACTTCTACTTCTACTACTTCCACTACTTCTTCTAGTACTTCTACTACTTCTTCTACTACTTCTACTTCTTGTACTACTTTTACTACTTCTACTACTTGTACTTCTTTTACTTTTGCTACTTCTACTACTTCTTCATGTTCTGCCTTTCCTACGTTTACTTGTACTTCTGTTTTTAATATTTACATCTCTTGAAAGCTCTGTGCTTTATTGTGTGGCAGAGTCTTGATTGTGAGTGACAGTCATGCTGGTATTGCTTTTCTAATATTTGCATTCTCTCTCTATTGAGCCTTTCAATTTGTGCTTTGAATGAAAGGCAATCACTTTTAGTGTTTATTTTATAAACATTCCTATTGGTCTGTGGGTTGGTTTAATGTATTGTGATTTATTTTGAATCACATACTGAGAATGAAACCAGGCATTATTATTCATCACGCATCTCAAGGACCTGTAGAGAATACATTTTATTTTGAGGAGAGAGAATTGAATAGAAGTTTAATCAAGCAGAGGAATATAGGTTAGAGCTTAATTCAGAAGAATGACTCCATTACGCCATACTTGCTCACCCGTATCTCTCTCTCTCTCTCTCTCTTTCTTTCTCTTTATGCTTTGTTAAGGTTATCATACTTGTAAAGATAGTGCATATATACACCCAACTAATGCCATGTGCAACATTATATTTATATTCTATTTCCCAAAGTGTTATAGTGTATGGAAACAATTGTCAAAATATTGATGTACCTTCACCAGCTGTACGAGTGTTGTGATATCATTCATATAAAGTTTTTTTATCACCTAAAGTTGCGACAATAACATTACAATACAGTCAGTTTATTTCCGGAAAATGTGTAAGAAATGATAGTTGAAAGGGAAAGTATTGATAAGGCTTTGAACAGAAAGATAAATTTGTAGTGTAGTTGATTACCTGTCATATCAGTAGAGAGGGAAAAACAGTTGATCCCAGAGGTTCGCTGATTATCTTCAAGGGTATCATGAAGTACAATCTGACACATGCTTGATGTGTGGCGGCAGACAGACAGACTGAACTTTCAGATATGATGCAGCAAAACTGAAGTTTTTTTTCATGATGAAATTATGCTCAGAATCTTTGTTGCATGAAGTTGTCTTGCATTTACATGTTAAATTTACATGCGCTGGTTTAAAGATACTTAATAATAATTTTTATGCCTCCGTTACGAAGTAGCCGGAGGCATTATGTTTTCGGGTTGTCCGTCCGTCCGTACGTCCGTACGTACGTCCGTACGTACGTCCGTCCGTCCGTACGTCCCGTTCTCGTGATCGCGTTATCTGAAGAACCGATTGATGGATTCCTGCCAAACTTTAGTCATGTATGTATCTTGCAGAGCCGATGAACTGATTAGATTTTGGGGTCACGAGGTCAAAGGTCAAAGGTCACAGGGCTCATTATGTATGCAAAAACAGCTCGTGATCGCGTTATCTAAAGAACCGATATATGGATTCCTGCCAAACTTTAGTCATGTATGTATCTTGCAGAGCCGATGAACTGATTAGATTTTGGGGTCACGAGGTCAAAGGTCAAAGGTCACAGGGCTCATTATGTATGCAAAAACAGCTCGGTGATCGCGTTATCTCAAGAACCGATTGATGGATTCCTGCCAAACTTTGGTCATGTATGTATCTTGCAGAGCGGATGAACTGATTAGATCTTGGGGTCACGAGATGAAAGGTCAAAGGTCACAGGGCTCATTATGTATGCAAAAACAGCTTGTGATCGCGTTATCTCAAGAACCGATTGATGGATTCCTGCCAAACTTAGGTCATGTATGTTACTTGCAGAGCCGATGAACTGATTAGATTTTGGGGTCATGAGGTCAAGGTCAAAGGTCATGCGGCTCATTATGTATGCAAAAATAGCTTGCGATCGCATTATCATTAGAACAGATTGATGGACTCCTGCCAAACTTAGATCATGTATGTATCTTGCAGAGCCAATGAACTGAGTAGATTCTTGGGTCATGAGGTCAAAGGTCATGGGCTCATTATGTATGCAAAAATAGCTTGTGAACGCATTCTCATTAGAACTGACAGATGGATTACTATTTAACTCAGGACATCTTGCAGAGCCAATGAACTGAGTAGATTTTAGGGTCATGAGGTCAAAGATCAAAGGGTCATATATGTATATAATGGATTACAATTGAAATTGATTTGAAAAATTTCTTCTGTTTTGGTTTGTAAAATTGCTCCATGACGGAGGCATCATTTTCGACTGCGCGCAGTCGAAGTTCCATCTAGTTTGATATTTTTCTTATAATGTACAATATGTTATTTTCAACAAGCCAATTTAGTACTTTTTATGACCCCGCCACTATTATTCATATGTATATATTATTGTTTTGTAAATGTTTTTGGGTGGAAATAAATTGAATTTGAATTTGAATATGTCCCTTTTGCAGCCAACATCAAATTCTATAGAACTTTGCAGGAATTATGAATATGTCATGTATGTCCTATCTGTGAAATGTTAACATTAGTAGTGTCCTATTTTGCATAATATTATCTTACATTTCATACACTGAGAGCCAGTAGGACATAATTTGTTCAAGTATGTGGGATAATAGCCTTTTTTCTCTCACCAAATGCTCTATTTATTTCTCATCAAGAATATTGCCAATTGATGACAATCACTCAGTACAGTGTCAGAGAAAATAGGTTAAAAGACCTTTTTGTCCAATTTCCTCCAGTTGATTGGTAATATTGAGACGCCCCACAAGGTTCCGTTATGATACATATTGACACTCTGGCTTTCTTCCAATGTCTCTGTAGGCCGGTAGCGTGACATAACAATAGTATCCCCATTCAAGATCAAACCAACAACTTCAATATCATGAGCTAGTATGAGCCAAAAATTATATTGCCATGATCTTGAAAATTTTAACGAGGTCATAATTTTTTCAGTAGAATAGTGCTATGTTGTGATTTTTGATAATTGTATAATTATTTTGATAATATTTTAAACGCTTTGTGATATGTCCATGACTCAATGAGCACTATGTTCTCAGGCCTTGAGGCATGTGCATAATGTTGTATGGGAATGGTTATTTAACCTTCAAATATGAGACAAAATATCAAATAATGAGTAAAGTGATCTTTGAGAGAAGGCCTTTTTTTGTCCTTGAAAATGTGTAATTGTCATGGATACTTGCCTTTATATCTTGTTTGTTTGTAATCTAGCCTGTATTAATGAGGTATGATTAGATACAGGGTGGACCTTCTTGGTTACATGTATCGTCTGGATCATACAGACACAGATCTGAGTCATGACTGTCTAGGACCCCCCCCCCCCCCCCCAGTATCACATGAATTTGCATGGTACTGATACACCCCTCCCCTACAAGGGGCACCTTCCAAGGCCATGCACCTCTAGTGTTTGCATGGGTTGGTGTCATTATAACACACTTCTGCCCCAAATGAGGGGCACTTTGATAGAGTATGGAGCCCCCATCCAATATGTGTCAGTGTTACATCATACTATGGATATCTATGCATCGTACTGACACCCTCCTTCCTAACATAATACCCATACAAGGGCACTTTTCTTGTTTACAGACCCCCCCCCCCCCCTCTCCACTCCTCCCCTCCCCTCCTCCCCTCCCCTCCCCTCCTTCCCCAATATATACTTTGGTGTCTATTACACTCCCGCCTCCCTAACAAGGGTAGTGTGTTTTTAATTAAAAACTCCCAAATTGGAAATCGGCTAGTAATTCAATAATGAAATGACATGTTCCCCCGGTCAATGTTCTTGCACAAAGTGCATAATGTATAATAAATGACTTATATCACTCTCATAGAACTTTCAAGTGAGTAACATGGTGATTTGCCTCTCCTTTTCATGAGGTTGGAAAAATGATGAGTATTTACTCCATTTACTCATCCACTGTCACACTGTGGCCTAGCTGCCTCTATTGGGTACCTTATTCTCATTTTGTAATCTTACATCATAGCACAGCAGCTGATGATACTGTGTCAAAAGTGTGAAATTGTTGAACAGGTTAGCTGAAGAACAGACAAAGGGAAGACACATGAATGGAGTGACTCATTATAAAGCTATGCATAAAGAAATGAACATTAATGTGTTCCTGCCTCTATAAGATTAGAGTGATGTTGAATCATGTTAGAAAGTGACGATAGTGTACTCCTGATCTAAACCTTCCAGGACCTAATTGAGGGATTCATGGTTTCCTGTCGTCTTTATCTTAAGACTACAAAACCCTGGGATCATGTAGCCTCGTGGGTAATCTTCTGTATGTGGGGCGCATCTGATTGGAGATTAAACCTCTTTCTTTTCTTCTTCAAACCTAAGACTTTGAATGACCCTAAGTAAATAGGTTTGAGATCTTTCAAAGGAAACCATTTCTGGGATGTAGGAAGGAACCAAAGATTGTTAAACAATTACGATTTATTCTCTCTCAATCTCATGGTATTGTGTGCATGCATTTTGCTGAAGTAGTGTGCGAAGGGAGTTTGTAAATTGTCTTGTTCAAAGCCTTTTTGAATTAATGAGCTGACTTGTTTATCTTTGAATGGATTTCTGGATTCACTGGGAATTTCACCTCTCATAGTAAGTAATGTCTCATTGATGATGTGAAATATATCTGCACGATATCGGAATAAAGTACTTTTCATAGTAGAGATATATGGGGAAAACTATTTCTGTACATTTGTACAATATTTATTAAGGCTCTTTCGTATCTTTTAAAATTGTTTATAGTTTTAGAGCAAGTTTTATGACTGTTCATTGGCTATAACCATGTTCCTTTCCCATGCATACTTGATCAGTAAAACAGAGCCTGCATTCTACTTTGTTAGACCTTTCCAATTTTGTAAAGCATGCTTCTCTGTAGTTGTATGTGCACAGAACATATCCTCTCTAGATAACAGAATGTTGAAGATTTGTGAATGTCTCTGTACAGAAATCAAGTTAATGTTTGTTTCTTTCTTATGATTCATTTTCAGCTCCAACTGAAGCACAAACCAAGGGAGCCAAGCTGGCCTATAACCCATTCTGATCAGATCCTAGTCCATCTATCCCAGCTGGACTGGGACCAGTTCCATGTTGGTGACTTCTACATCTACGTGCGCTACCATGGTCCCAAGAAAGTGACTCTGGTCCTGGTTGCCTGCCCTGAGACGGAGGGCACCCTCACAGAGGTACCCATACCGGTGGAGATGTTCAGAGAATTCTTCTCCTACCATACTCCGCAGAGGTTACTTAGAGGGGATCTCAAGTCTAAAGAAACAGAGGATGCTACAGGTTTGAAGACTGTTGTCGTTGCCACGGATGCAGGTATCATGAGGCATCTTTGGCCGGATGTTTTGAAGCCGCAGTTTGAGCTGAGAAGACGACCATCATGGAGGAAAAAGAAAAGGAAAGGAAACAGCAGTGTGACATCTGGAGCAACATCAGATGCAGGTAAATGTTGCCATGGGTTACTGATGGTTTTTGTGTGTCACTCAAAAAGAGGAGGTTACAATGTATCAATGAGTCCATTTTGGATCAGAAAAGGAAAAGATTTAGATCATACTTAGATCATAAGAAAATGGGAGCTACCTAGAGAGAGATTGAACTTCATTTGTCATTTTATCATTTCATTGTTTTGGAGTATAGATTCAGAGAGGGCTTTAGAGGGCAGTACGTGATTCAATAATATTCTCGTATGAATCACTTTTGATAATCTTGTACAAATTGAGGTACAGGTAAAGAGTATAGTGTCCTTCAAATGGGAATATCATGATTCATTCCATATTAGTTGTTCTTTCTGATATATGACCTTGTAAGAAAAAAAAACTCATTGCAATTTTGGAATATGCCTCAAAAGACTTTTCATATCCCTTTGCCTTTATTTATTCAATCTATAGATTATATGATATTATAGAGGTGGCAGTTGTTGTGGTTTTATGTACTAATGTTCAGAACATGAAGGCCTGTATTGTTTGTTACAAAAGAGGGCTCCCTATAATACTAGACAGTCTTTGAAGTCAGAATTAAGTCCCTTTGGGTTTGTGATACAGAAGGGACATGGTGATCATGTATTTATCATTCATAGGTCACTCTAGATTGCAGAATCATCTTGATTTTCTTTTTACCCATGGTATATATTAATCAAGTGCAATATTTGAAATTGTCAAACTCAGAAGTTTCCAAATTGTTGTTTTTATAATCATGAAGATAATTCACTAATTGAAATATGAGTCACTATAGTCGGTTAATGTAATTTTCTTTTCCGACTACTTTAGCAAATGGTTGTTGATTGAGATGAATGCAATTACAAACATTGTAGATGACCAAATCTAAATTTAGGAAATCATTTGGATTTGTTAATATTAAGTTGACCTTTTCAGACCTTTCTAAATCTTGAGAGTATTGTAGATGAAGTATCTGCTGGATTATTAGGGTCAATCTGATCCTCCTCACACCCATACCTCAAATGTACATCCTGGACATGAATTCAGAGAAAGCTAGCTCTCAACTTCAGAAGCTAGAAGGAAAGAAGAAATCCTCTTGGCTTTAGATTGAGTCCAAATCCGTTCTCTTATTTCAGTCAGGATTCACCAAGATGTCCGCTGATTAGAACCCAGCAGGATACCTTCCTTGGTCAAGTTATAAAGATTGACTTCTTGACTTCTTTCACTGAATAAACTACCGTAGCCGTGGGTAACCCACCAGGACGACCGCTTGGAATAACCTCGTTGCTTTCTTTTTCAATTTCTCTCTTGATATGTTCTTGGAGCCATCCTAATGAATAAAGACTACCTCCTAGAAAGAACAAATTTTGCGGAGGGAGGGAGGGAGGAGGGGACGAAGTGAGGGTTTTTGGTTCCCAGGGAGTGAGGGTGAATTACGTGGCATTCTAGATCTCATATTGTGCCCTCGGGGTTGCAATGACTTGGGTTTACTGGAATCGTATTCAACGCATTGTAGTGGAAATTATGGATTTTAACAGAGGACGGAGACATCGGAGCTGGGATGGCAGTAAGTTTAATCTAGGTTCGATGTTATTATACCTCATTCATAAAGTTTGATTTACTTTGTAATGAGTTTAAAATCCAATCTGCATGCAATCACTGTCTTGTTATGAACGTGATGAATGAATACTTTTAAAAATTGTGGAATAGCAGTGATTTAAGGATGAGTGGTGAAATATGAGTTGATGGGTGTAACAAGTGCTTGTGAGCATCTCAAATGATAAATTAGAGCACCTGAAGATCAAATGATTGTAAATAGCAACAGAGTTTTATTTTGTTTAATTTTGAGCAAATGTATACAGTATTTTGAAGACAGTAAGTGAGAATTTAAGTATTTGTTGTCAAAAGCTACATAAAGGTCCTGACAAAAAACAGTGGTCTAATAAACTTGGATGCAAACTTCATTATGTAACAGACCCACTGATAAACAGTGAGTATCTAGCCCTGAGCCTAGATTGATGTTCTGTAGTGATTTCACTACACCAGAAATGAAGTTTTTTTTTCATGATCAAATATGTAGATGTTTAATTTTCAAAATCCTGGGTAACTATCTTTTTTGTTTAATGCCACTGTAGTGTATGTATTATATTTTTTGTGGGTGTAGTTCACCTAGTTTGCATGTGCTGTTGCTATGCCAGGTTATATTCAGGCAAGTTTTAGGTTGTAAAGAGCAAATTGATTGCCCTAAAAAATCCTAAATTGAACTAGTTACTCTTTTGTGAGAAGCCATGTATAATGTTCATTGTTGAATATAGATCTAATGTAAAGTAGAATCAATGACCTTACATTATATTTTTAATGATTGGCCATGGGTGGGGTAATAACACAGGTAAAGTACAAGCACATATTTCAAGTTCCAATAACCTTCTCCATGGTAACTATACAAAGCAATATCAGATAGAGGATAGGATATAGAAACAAACCTCAGAGTTTACGATCTTGTTTTGAAACTGTTCTATATACGACTTCATAGTCTTCATAACTGAGATTTATTATTCCAACTCAGCAAGGGGGCAGGAGTCATGAGCTTGACTCACTCAACATACTCCATTTCTGAATATTTCAAAATTTTAGCAAGACGCTTGGATTTTATTGATGAAAACATGTAGTACAGGATAAGCAAAGAATCAATTTAGTCAAATGTTTGGTTCTAATAATGTAGTACTCAACATTGACAGCGGTCTAGGAGCAAAATACCTTCTTAAATTTTACTAACTCCAAATTTTGGCAATTATTCTAATGGGAACCTTTGGTTCAGGATGGTTTCTTTCAAATTTCCCTGAGACTTGTCTTTCTTTATTCTACATTGTACTGTTATGATTATACATTATATATTGTATTTTGTTACATGTGATTTCTGGAAGACAAATGAACTTGATACTTGACATAAAATGAGTTTGACCTAGAGTTTAGAACCATGCTGTCATTCTAAATCAATGACTCTGTCGATTAAATGTCTAGATGGAGAGTCAATACTTTTTGTCTTGGGGAGAATATTAGAAAATTTACCAAAACTGTAATACTTTTGAACAGGATATTTAATGTAAAGTAGGAGGCCTTCTGAGGCTAAGACCATGTGACCTGCAAGAGTAGCCATGTTATTCTACCTCCTCAGAGGATTACTACCAACAAACCTGGTTACTATGGCGATGTAGGGTCAAGACAGGTGCCAGGGAGCGTACGTGTGGGGCTTCACAGCATTCTAGTTTGAATAACGTGACATGAGGTTAAAATGACGTCAGCTTGGTATCCCAAAACTCAACATTCTTTACCCGATATCCAGTGGTTAAATTCCTTCGTAAAGATGTTCACATATATTACCAGGATCATGATGTGGCATTGAACCCGTGTAGCTTCCTCTCCGCTGTGCTTTACCTCTCTGTTCTGACATTCTTGTTGACTCCACCCTTAACATCCTCACCAGGGAGTAACCAGAATCATGAATGATTTTATTCATTGTATGAACTCTGTGTGGGATGAATCAGTTTGGGTGAATCAATAGGAAGCAAGTGATAGAGCCAAACTGTGTGAATTGTTTTTTGGAAGTATCGATGGGAATGACCAAGTGAACATTGATCTAACTTAGCAAGTGATCTTTATGACAACTTAAAGGAGATACAAGTACCTGTATATATGTATGTGGAAAGCAATCTTTCTGTCTTACTCTACAAATTGACCATCTCTTTGAATCGTTAGGAAGTAAACAAACAATCATATACTGCTATTGTTCTTTGGTACTGCACTTGTATTGATGGTGAAACAGGAATTGTTATTACTCGTTTTAGGATAAACTTGGATGTGTTATCTGCTGATCAAATCCAATTTTCTAATTTCTAATGAATCCTCTTTTTCAGGTACTGTATAAGTCAAAGCTACAGAAGGCACAAACAAGAGCTGTTTCATGTTGTCTTCAAAGGTTTTATTTCAGAAGATTAGTTTCTACTTCCTCCTTCTAATCAGGCCTGCTTCTAATACATCTGTTTTTCATGTTCAGGTAGAGACCAGGAGACCAAGATGCCTACCAGGATGCCATCCTTCTCACGTAGCAGCAGCGAGTCCAAGAAGAAAGCTCCTCCCCCTCCTCCATTCCACGCCCCTCAGAGTACTCTGGAAGTCAACTTTGAAGTCCTCCATTCTGAAGCCCTCATCCTCACAGGTAAGATTTCCTTCCATTATTTCAATTCTCTCAAAGAAAATAATGTAATTATTGTAAAAGATATGTAAATTGATATTGAGAGAAGCTGTGGATGAGAAGTATACATTTAACTCATCCCCTTGCACTAATAGTGGATCCAGCTTTCCACCTTTCTGAAAAATTGGTCTTGAGCAATAAAAGATTGCACGGTGTGTTAATGCTTGCTGTTTTAACATGCAAAGGAGATAATTGTAGATGGAACATTGAAACATAAACAGTGAGCCAAAATAAACCCAATTTATAATTAGCTTGCCTAATAATGGAAAGAATACCTAGTAATTATCAACCTAAAACTTTTTTTTCCTGTTTAACATTTGCCGTTTTTGTAGGCTCAAGAGACCAAGGTTGTAGAGCAGTCCTGGAGATACAAGCCAACAGTCATGTCTGGTCTAATCCTGATGTTAGTCTAGATGATATTGTCAAACTCCTTGCCTATGTCTACTCAATACCAAGGTAAGAATCACACATTCTCTGACTCTGGTCTAATTCTGGCCTAACTCTGGTCCAACCCTGATGTGAGAGTCAAGATGATATTGTCAAACTCCTGGCTGGCCTCTTGAATGTAGATATGAATCATTTTAAGGGCTTCCTTTATCTCTCAATGAGCATCCAGGATGCTGCTTGACGGAAAGGAGACACTAGAGCTACCTCCTGGACCAGGCCCAAGACCAGGCCCGAGACCATGCCCCAGAACTGGCCCCAGACCAGGCCTGCCAGTTTATCCCATGTTTATAAAGCAAACCTAAAGGAGTCTTGGACAGGTTGTTTTCCTGAGGAAGATGTTCTAGCATTTGTTGATGTTGTTTCAGAGCCACCCTGAGACTTTACCTATGGATTTACACTGTGAAGGATAGGCTGGGGATCACTACCGAATTGTCTTTTGATGTGGAACCTGGGCTAGTTCTTGTGCTTATATAGTATTCCTTGAAGATGTGAATATAATTGGGATTGAGACATTCAAAATGACAAAATTTAGGAAAAAGGGCACAACAATTGTCAATAATTGTAAAGAGTATGGAATACCAATATGAGTATTAAATCCTCAAAATCAACTTGAATTATCCTGGATTGCTTCCAGAACGACAGGCCAACTGCTCTTGTAATTGCTACAATGTAAATTAAAGTACCCTGTTTTGAATGACTTTGACTTATTGTACATGCAGTGGTCAAGGTCTGGACTATGGCTGTTGTCAAAATTAATACGTATTGTATCCTGTCATTTATTAGGTTAATTCTGATCGCTGATTAGATGACAATAGTATTCTGTGAGACAATGGTAATATTGGCCAGGCATAAATATTATTCATGGTGTAGATAAAATGCAAACATATTGATGTAGGCAATTATGTGAGAAATGCTTGTATAGAGCTAGGGAATGTTTAAAATCTTTATATTTTAGTCACACATTTAGTAACTTATTTATAGACCCTTCTGTTCAAAGATTATTTTACAATACATTATAATTGAACCCATTTAGAACCAAAGCTGTTTCATCAGAGCTACATGTAGAACTTTTAAACTTTTGAATTGCAATACATCATTGCATCACATCATTGCATCATTTTTCATTTATATATTTTTGCATCGTTTTTCATAATCTGAATCTGGGAGTAAGAGTGTGACGTTAGGCATGCACTTCCTATCCTTTCTTCAAGCCCCCTGTAAGCCCCTAGAAAATGAGGACAAAATCAGAGAAATCTAGATCAAGATTCAAATGATACTTCCTGTTTATTCTATCCTTTCCTCAAAGATAGTCATCTCATATTTCTTAGGTCAGGACCGTTTTATTCATGATGATTTCCTTTACTTCCTTTACTTGATAAGATAGAAGATTTTAAATTGACCTCCACACTCACTGCCAACTGGTAATAAAGCGTATCACTGATACAAGTTTTTAATTAGGTTGTACTGTCACTGTTCACATAAACGCAAACAAATGGTACAAAATATTTGTGATTCATGAATATTTTTCAATGTCAGAAGGAAAACAAGATTTCCTGTGTCTGATGAGATTAAATGCAATTTCAAAACGTGGATGGATTAATCACCTATAGACTATGGCAATAAAGGGGTTAAAGCTACAGCTAATGTTCTGTAAAACTTTTATAAGGTTCATGAGTCCAAGATTTTCACTGAATGTTAAATGAGAGCAGGAATTTAAAATAGCAATATGTTTGGAATCGCATTTGAGTATGGTTAATTACTTTCAGGTGACAAGATCACAGTTTACAATGTGTTTTAAATGAAGGATCACATCTATATACTGCCTGCGAAGAAATCATATTTTGATAATGAAGGGTTGTGATGTCAGACCCTTGACCCTTTCTGATAACGGTTATGACAATATAGAATATGATATCACAGTGTGATTTATTAGATCTGAGATCATATTGAAGATGTTGGTTTATATTGGCCCCCTAGAGACGGCAGGTGCAGGACTGACACTATTCCGGTTACAATGGAAGTGAATGCCTGTACCGAGAAGAAGTAGTGTTCCCATGATCTAAACCAGAGCAATAGAATACTTGAAGATGTGAGCCTTTGTCATGCTTTAACTCTTGTAGATGGTGTGATGGAAAGAAAGTGATGACAGTGGGCACAGGCTGCATTCTTTCTAAGCAAGGAGGTAATCAACCTCTTTCCTGAACAATGGCAACTGAAAAATCATCAGTGTCGTCATTCTTGGATGTATGCTATAAAGATTGTATAAAAGAGAAAGGGTTAAAGATATGCCGTTCATAGAAACGTAGGCTGAATTCATTGAGCTGTCTTGGAGAAATTCCTTTCCTGTTAATCAAACTTTCTGCTTCAACACTTTCCTAAAATGGGTCATTAAAGATAAACTCCAGTTCTGGTAAAAAAAAAGAAAATGAATTCTCACAGAATCAAACGAAACTTACACTGAATGTTCAAGATTACAAATAAATGACATGTGCTAAACAATTTTGGAAGAAAACGTATACTGGCTGAGTAATGAGCATAGAAAGACAAGGAAATCAAGGTAGTACTAGCCCCGACACCATGTGTGTTGTCCCATATATAGCTTTCTGTGTACAGTGCTTTTTACTTTACCAAGACTCGGTCAAATTTATTATGATTTTGATGACTCCAGAACCTTGCAGTGCACACCAATACTTAAATGCTACATGATCAACTGTTTCTGATCCTTTCCACTCCTTTTCTTTCACAATGCAATCGCATTACCAGTACTAAAGTTTATCTTTAACTTGAAATAATTTCAAAAGACTTCTCTCAAAAGATTTTACTGAGCATTCAGTATTTCCCAGAAATGTTACAGTTGGATACCTTCATTAGACTAGATTAACGGATCAGTGTCTGCGGCTATCCTTGACGCCTAACAAGACTACATACTTTCATTTCCTCTCCTAAATATTTATCTTCTCGACTACTTTAAACCTTTAAAAATTGTTTTGTCAATATTTGATTAATAGCTGAATGAAAGTATGGAAAGGACAAAGCTAAGTATTGATCCAAGTCATTATTAGGTCCTTATCTTTCTCTGCTGGAGGGATATCGAACAGACAATCAGATTACACCTGTCCATGCTTCATATCCCGTCCTGCTAGGGGCGTCCCCAGTATGACTGCAGGATTACAAACTGTGTGTAGAACTAATCGGCTAATTGCACTGTGATTATTGCCAATTTACTGAGCAAGTCGGTCTTCTGTATTTGATGTCCGCAACTTGTTAAGAGTGATGGTGGTGTATGCCCAGGGGGTCGGTACTGATTTGGGGTTGGATTAACACACTGAGGGAGGTCCAAGATCATGGTCAGGACTAAGAAACTCCTTCATTTTGTATCTTTTTTTTGGAGGGGGGGGGGGGGGGGGGATATTGGAATATTGTTACATTCTACCAGTATCTTGTTGTGCTTATGGAATAAACTTCCCTATCTACATCCCCGGTTATCTGCCGGGTGAAAAGTTTACTGAGAAGAAATGTTAAAATTATATATATATATATATATATATATATATATATTGTATATGTACGGTGAAGAAAGAAAGTAGTAAGCTTGGTCTAAATAAGGAGGATGCTTGAGACAACAAGAAGTGGAGGGAGGGAGTGTCATTATGGCGCGAAAGTCAGTAACCCCTCGAAAGAGGGAAAATTTTGAATTTGATGAAAGGTGATGATTTGACCCTTATTTTGATCCCTATGTAGTTATTCCCATGTTTGCTTCTCACCTCTCAGAGATCTCTCCTTTCTCTTTGTTTCTCTCCTCTTCTTCTCTCTCTTTTCAGATCTCTCTCCTATCTTTCTGTTCTTTCTTTCTATATATCTGTCCATATTTTCCATCTATCCCACCTTTGAATTTCTCTCTACCCCTATCGTGGCACCGTCTGACTCTTTCTCTGTATCTCTCTCTCTCTCCCTCCCTCCCTCTCTTTTTCTCTCTCCCTCTCCCCCTCCCACCCTCCCTCTCTCTCTCTCCCCCCTCTCTCTCTCTCTCTCTCTCTCTCTCCTACCTGACATGCTATGCTTACTCACCCTCTCTATGCCATCCCACTCTCTCCAACCACTGACTCTACGCCTGTGTATATGCCATCACCCTAGCGCGCCCTCACAATCCAACTTCCCGTTCTACCAGCATCGATCTTTCTAATTCACTCATAACGCTTGTCACATGAGCACCTCAACATTCATAAATCTCTGCTAATTTTGGAGATAGCGGGTTTTTCTTGCGACAAGTCCAATTCAGACTGTCTGCGTCTCAGCATGGAGCAGTTAGCCTCAACCTGTGCATTCTAAATCTCTGGAATTGCGGAATTGAAGGAATTTTATAGACATCAAGATCATTGTAACTTTATGAATATCTACTTTTGAATATTTTGAATTGACACCTATCCTGATTTGCTTTTTTTTTCATCTGGCAGTTTCATTGTGTCTCTTATCATTTATCACCGGATGAAAGGAACCATATTATCTGCAAAGGATCATATGTATAGTACAACCTGTCTTAGTGACCACCTGTTTCTAAAGACCACATTTTCTTCTTCCTGTCAACCTGTTTTCATCATTGAATACTGTACCAGTGACCACCGACACCTTGTCTATGAGACTGCTCTTGTTGTTTCTGATGCTGCATTTTTAAACAACTTTGACTGCTGATTGATCTGTGTCTCTCTACATCTCATCTGTGATTTCATCCTTGATTTATTAAGTTTGCTGAGGAAATGGCTCATTGAAGACTTACATGCGAAGATAGATGCTGTATGAGGATTACATCATGTTGTCTTGTATCCCATATGTTCCAAGTTTTGTGGAGGTGTTAGGATGGGAGATGTATCTTCATCTTATTGGTGTCAGAGTAGACAGAAACAGGTAAAATCATTCTCACAGATGTACACACTATTATGATCAGATAAATTTCACAAGCATATAGTATGTACATACAGGTATTGCCATTTGTTGTTGTTATACATGTATATTGAAATCAATGTATATATTAAATTGCCATAAGACCGAGTATCAGAAGATGATGTTAAGGTTATTTTGATAAAGATAGGTGTGGAGTTTTATTATTGTTTTCACTGGTACGCATTGAAATTTAATGTCATTGGCACATTTGATTTTTTTTTTATATCAGCAGGTATGGTGTCTCTTAATTTGTATGAGAAACAAAAGTGGAAGATCTAATCTTGTAATTGTTATCCATAATTATGTTTCTATCTTGGACAGGTCAATAAAGACTTATTGTTAGCTGGCAGATCTTCTGAGATATTATTAAGCAGTCCATATACTCTTGGCATCCTCTTGACAATTCTTGGGGCCAACATCATAAATATAGCTCATGACAATCGGACAATACAGTTCTCATTTCCGCATATCTGGCAAATATCATCAGTGTATGATTATCTGGATGCATAATTCTACTAGAAAGGGGCAATGATCTTTTTTAAAATCCAAACACTGGCTCTAGGAAAGAAAAGGACATCTGTATGAGTCCACCTATAGGGATAGAACTTTAGTTTTTGCATCAAAGTGCTTACACTGAAAACAAATTTCCTTAGAAATGAAATGAAAAACATTCCATATTCAGTTTAAGTGCAAACAAATTAGGCCATACATATACACTTGTAAAGATACAAAAACATAATTGATGTATTTCTTTCTCATGAGAGCATGAAACATGATGTGAAATCCTTGGAATTATCTCTCATAATCTGTTTCCAGTGAACTAACATTAGCTTACCTCAACTCCCATAGGGACAATCAAACAGTTAACACATTTCCCATAGCTACTCCTCCCGTGGTCCCACCCCTAACATCCGGCGTTGTTTCTTCTCCTCTCTCTTGGCATACCCTAGGGAGGAAGTGCGTTGGAGAGGTCTGAGTGTAGCAGTGGATGCCAGAACAGCTCCCAAATCAGATGTAGAGAAAGTCACAGAAGCACTGCAGCTCCTTCATGTAAGTTACCTGGTTTTTATTCACTTTCTCTGAGTTTGTTGAGTGTTGTCATTACATAATAGTGTGACATAAATGTGATTCTTACAGGCATTTAAATCTGTTAGCTTTAGGATATTTACAGTTGAAATGCGGAAGTATGGTTATATGCTACTGCTTATGAAATGATATTATGCATAGTAATTTTTCAACTTTAGTATTATGCAATATATGCGTGCCTAGTAGAAAAGGGTATGATTCACACAAGTTTCTTTCAAAGACTTATCAGAAAGAGCTCTCGTGTAAGCTAAAATAGGAGGAAAGAATAAACTAGCAAGATTCAGTAATCACTCAAGTACCTGGATATATACTTGTAGATTATATTTTCTTCTTTCAATTCATAGATGGATATAGGCATATTCACTATAAATAGCAGTCTCATTCACTATTTGAATCACTTTATTACTTTTTCTTGGGCTGTCGAGTGAAGCTATATCCATGAAGAGCATTTGCAGATTAACATTAGTCTTCAACGATCCCTCAACACTAGATCACAAAGATGTGTCATACTGTTATAATGTACCCAGTAGTGATCCAGGCTGGTCGTTAGCAGGTAGAAGGTCTGATCCTGTTTAATACAGTGTTCAGAAGGGTGATTAGATGGAGATTAAGAGGGGGAATGTTAGAAAGGTTACAGGGGTAGATCAAACCTTATCCATCACTTCATGGCTTAGCTACTGAATCCTGTTAGTGTGCTCATTTTGATAAGGTATGCTTGATCATCATTAACGGATAACAAGTTTTGACTTTTACAAAGTATACACTATTCGGGTTTTCCCCAAATATTTGCTTGTAATTAGAGTAATCAATAACAACTACAGTAAAACAAACTCTGTATTTATTAATATTACAGATTATTTGAATAGTACATGGATCGGTTTTAGAACAGAGCCTTAGGGATAGCATACAACTTATTTCTTTATTACAACTATGTTTCTTCAGTACACCTTTGATTCACAATTATGTTTTCTGTGGATGGTTGATAGTTTGTGAACTACAATTTCAGATTCATCAGTTAAAAAAATATTCAGTGATTTTCAAGGAGGAATCTTTTTCAGAATGGAACAAACAAATCCCTTCATTGTAAAAGTAATATGGCTTAGAATATTAGTGCATTACCCATGTACTTTGTGCTGGTTAGTGGTGAGCCTTGCACAAATTTGGGAAATCGGTATAAAGGATTTTAGAAGACTTTAAATGCTCATGTGACTTTTCATGTTTAACTAGAGTTAAGTGAGTGTCTGACTGCATGCTGATGATCGATATCACAGTGTGATGTAAATTGGTACCGTCTCAATCCGTCTCTCAAGACCTACGGGAGGTACATTGATCTGTATCAAGAGATCTATATCTGGGTTGCCATTTAAATCCTATGGTCTTTTTTTCAGCTGTTCTACAAACGCTTCTTTGTGAAAAGTCAATTTTATGTAAATAAAGATAAAATTAAAAGATCAGATTTACTGGGTGTAAGCCCTAAATATGTTTAAATAAAGATCAGATTTATTGTACATTTGTACAACATCAATACCGAGGAGATGTAGACAGTTTAATTCTTTAGAAGAAAGAGACTGAATGACGTATTAGTTGAGGTAGAGGAAACACATGCTAGACTCTAATTATAAGCTCCATGAGAGATTTGAAGAAAAGACACCCTCCTTGAGACATCTCACAGCATGATGCTCATTAGAATCTCTTTGTTTCTTCTGTGATAAGTGGGATCATGTTGAAGCAAGACTGGAACCAGCTCTGCGGTAACTCTCATTTTTGTCACTTAGTGTGTCATCATTATCAACTCTTGTGATTTTTTTTTTAAAGATCATTTTTTTTTCTCGCTATTCCATGTTTCCTGGTTTTAAATTTCATCTTTTTGTCATAGGCTGGAAAAAATCATTACAAAAGTCAGTAAAAGGCAGTTTAGGCTTTAGGTAACAAGTGGGTTATTCTTGATTTCTGTTGAGGTCATAGGGGTCAAGTTGATATGTTCCATTACATCCTATTCGATAAACACACATGAGAATGTTAAAAAAAGTCCCCTTGCACAACTAAAAAAAGTTCAGAAATATGATTTATCATTGATTTTTCAGTTATTTCTGTGATTTGTACTCAACTTTATGCATCCTCTCCCTTCCCATTCTCTCTTCATCAATTATAGGATTTTTAATCATTATTCTATTTTCAAATGACTTGATTAATTCCTTATCTTTACAGGAGCATCATCCAGGCTCCATAGACCATGTGTATCTCCTGATTGGTCACAACTCAGTCCTAGCCAGAGTCACAAGGGCAACAAACAACCAACTCCTCAAGACCAAACTGGATTACAAGGTTTGTACATCATCCTCCTCCATTGACCTGATGGAAATCCTTATCTTCGCTCACCCTTATGGGACAATGAACCAATAGGATGTTGCCTTTGCCTTCTTCATTTAGTACTATATCTTTTAAAGCTTCTCACAAGTAAATTTGAAGTTAGGGTGACCCCTAGTGACCCCCCCCCCCCCCCCCCCCCAAAAAAAAAAAAAATATGACTTGTTTGCATCAGATTCAACACAAAGCAGCCTGAAAACAAAATTAAGTTCTACTTTCTGGAAGATTTGCAGGATAACTATTGGGTTGGTGATTTTTGTGTTGCACTTTTGCAATTTGGTAGCTACTGCATGCCATTGACAATACAAGGCTATAGTTATAGCCTCGTTACAGGCATCCATCTACATGTGACCAGCTGTCTTGGCCTAGCACCAGTGAATGAGTAATATAATGACTTGGTATATGATTCATCGGTAGCTAGTTGGTGTGGTCGGTCAAGTCCTAATGTGATAAGATTCATATTTCATCTCCATGATATACTTTAGAAACAAACTATTAACCTGAAATGAGTTTGTATACAGTAATTGAATGTGAGGAAGACTCTGTGGACACTATAAAGACAAATCTGTTGGCCCAATGAAGATTGTAAAAACTTTTATTTATGTACATACATGAGAAATGTTTGTACCTATCTTGAATATTCTGTACTATGCAAACTTTCATTTTTTTGTGAGGCTGTTTGTAAATTCAATAGGCAAATTCGTCTTTATTGAAACAAAGCTAAATGAAAACAAACCAACAAAAATCCTTCCTTCGCTCTAGTAGAAATCCTTATCAAATGAAGTGTATCCCAAGACATGTTTTGTAAGCATCATGTAATTTTGTGCCAGCATGTTCATTTAGATAGAAACAAACGGTTGACTAATTGCTTGCAATTACTTGTGATCTGCCCTTCAGTTTGTCTTTTCTAATTGGATAAGTTGATGAGTGGTTAGCAGTTAGCTGTGAAGCACACCCTTACTTCCCTCAGCTTGATGACCATCACTATGACCCTCTTAATTAGGACCCATTCATTTCAAATGATTGGTTTCCTACTGGAGGAGTCTTGGTAAGGATTAGTGATGCTAGAGTTGTAAGTTAGGTATGGCTTTAGTCTTGGTAAGGATTAGTGATGCTAGAGTTGTGAGTTAGGTATGGCTTTAGTCTTGGTAAGGATTAGTGATGCTAGAGTTGTGAGTTAGGTATGGCTTTATAAGCGGGATTAAGGGCTTGGGGTGATAGAGTGAAAGTGATCCTGAACTTGAGCTTCTGATGATCTAAGCTGCTTGTAGTAAAAGGTCTCTGACATGGATTGGAGAGCGGTAAGCTAAGTCGGATTGAAGTCGTCATTTTATTAATCTCTGCAAAATTCATTTTGTAAGATATAACGACAGTCCTTGATATGTAATACATCATTAGGTCATTGATGTATATACAGCATACACCAATCTAGTCTTTTATAGGTTCCTGAGTAAAAAATAATTGAGCAACAAACTTTTTAGCCTCATTTATGGTTGTCTCTATGATCAATATTATTTTCAATATGTATTTTTTAGTTTTGAATATATTTTTATGGTCTAGTTACAAAAGAATTCAGATATCTGAATACATTAGAAAGAAACCATATGTAGGACAATGTTAAACAGTTAAAGCAAGTATGGAAAACATAATTTCCACAGTTATTATGATCATTGTGATGATGGTACTAGACACAGAACAGTTTCACAGTTAAAGAAGACTGTGATAATTTAGTAAATCCAATTATAAAAGGAGTTTGTAAACAGTTTTGTTATGAAGGGTGTAGAGTAAAAAACAAAATGTTGTCTTCCTAGGAAGTTGTTGTAGTAAGACAAAATGTTGTTATTGGATAGGAATTAACAGATGCTATGTAGATTACTTCCATGTAAAGAGTCACTTGGAAATGGAATGCTTGAGATAATAACACCAATTCTATAAATTAGTTTATTTTATATATTTTTTATTATTTTTTTCACATCTCCAGAAACACCAAAAAGCATAACAATATTATGTGCAGTAACAAAAGAACATAAACCTGGGGCTCACCAAATGAAAATTGTTTCCTTTCTTAGGCTCTCTTCATACATAGACAATTCAATGTTCAATAATGCGCTTATTCTGAAAATGTAAAAGAGTTATGCATGATGCACCATTGTGTATTCTATCACTTTTATCTCTGTCTGTGGTTTGGGGTTCCTTTGATATGTAATGAAGATTTCATTCATTCTTGAGAAGATAGATTTCAGCTTTTGTTGAATAACCATATCTTGGGATAGCTTTTTAACGATGATAAACTATTTTCACTAAGCTCTCACCTGCAAATGTTTCTATGAAACTGTTATTCCAAATCATTGCTTGTTTTTGTGATTTTAAGGAAACCAAACATTAAATCTGAGAACAATGAAAGGAATGTTTGTATTACATGTACCATCATCATTTATCTTATGATTCAACTTTTCAAAAAGTTAGATGAACCTTGTAATTAAAATCAGTCATTTCAGTTTCTTAGTGCCTATTATCTCTTGTGGTTAAGAAAGGCTTTCATTTTGGAAGGTGTGTTTTGTAACACATTTTTATCACCTGACTAGGCCCACTCAATAACCAACTCAGATCTATTTTTAGTTTCATCATTTTTAAACATGACATTTTGTGTGTTATATGATGGAGCACTCTTGTCAATGTCATTTTGCTGCTATTTATGGATATATGAAGTTTTATCATTCTTGTTATATATACGTTTGCGACCTCTAAACTCCAATTCATGAGAAGGATAATGTTTGTCTTAACTTTTTATTGAATATGAATGACTTTGCCTGGTATATGTTAAGACTTCATTTCCTTGCATGTTTTACATCAGGATACTTTATTGCTTTAATAGAATCGTAACATGATTCCAAAATATATTCATGGTTACCTTATCCATCAATCCATGCAAGACACCCCCCCCCCCCCCCCCCCCAAACAAAAAAAAAACGACTTGGCGAAAGGTAGAACAAGAAACGTTTGGAATGGATAGAAACAAGTTGGATGTTTGAAGTAAAACACAAAATGTGTTGAATTTGGATGCTGATTAGCTATCAACCAACATACATCTCAATACAAGAGATGGTTGTCATCATGTTATGTAATCACTCCTTAATAAGTTCCCCTCTATCTATCATGACCTCAAGAAACAAGACCTTGTAAATCATCTACCCATCATCAGAAGACAGCTGAACTTGTGCCAGGGATAAGGAGAAGTCCATCTCAAATCTCTGAGATTTATCCAAATAAATAGGAAGTTACTCTCAATGAATTTCCCTGGATTCACAAGGTGTGTGATGTGATGAATTGAAGTTTCCTTTAACAATGGGTCAATTTGTACTCCAGAGCAGCCCTGTTAAGCTGATGATCAATTTAACCTGTTTGTCCTCTGTCTCTTACCAAGATTTGGGTTTTAAGGTTTATTCTTTACAATAAAAAAAAAGCAACAACAATAACAACAACAACAACAAGTTTATCACATTTCTTTCAATATCTGTGTGCTTCTTCTGTATTTTTACAAATTTTGTTGTATGTTGTGTGTGATACTTTCAAAAGTAAAGCATTAAAATAATGTCTTTGACTGTCAGTGTAATGTGTTTTGTAGATATTTTCTATCATTATCAATGGTATGTGTGGGTTTTGTTGTTGTTAAGCACAAACTGTAGCCATAAAGTATCATGAGCCAGTGAAATGACACAGAAAACCTTCTGACATCACCATCAAGCAAAGTGTAGTTAAACAGGATTGTATTTTGGTACAGGAAGCAAGGAAGGTATTGATTAAACCTGACCTGAGGTTTGTTTTCAAAGAAAATTAGCGCCTTGATCTTGACTGGAACTCAACCTCAAACTTGTTTTCCCCTCAAGCAAGGCCACCATGTTTTTCACTGAATTTATGAGATCTAAAAATACTAACTAGGATTGCATGTTTGTGGTAGGCAACAGGTGATCACTAAACACCTTGTCTGCTGAGGTTCAAAAGAGTATTAACTAAATTTAAGTGATACTAGTTAGTGCCCCTTCTGTTTCTTAAATTCTAATGAGAAACTTTTTTCAGGTAAAAACATGGAAGTGAACAAAATCATTTGAATAAAAGTGCTCTTGGACAAATTCTAGCTGGTTTTAAAGGATATGGGAACTTCTGAAATGCCATGGTGTGAAGCAAGCTGGCTTTTTAAATAACGAAGAAAGATGAAGTGAAGAAAGTAGGTAATCCTCATGCATGAGATAAAAACGGTTTGCTTTACCCATTGCTAGCACGGAACCATATGTGGCAAACCCCCTGTCCACACACAACATTTTCCGTGATTAGGCGTGATTAGCTATACCGTTTCGCGATAGTCCCCCTGTCCACACACAACATTTTCCGTGATTAGGCGTGATTAGTTATACCGTTTCGCGATAGTGATACCGTTTCGCGATAGTTTTACGATAAAATTGTGTGTGTGGACGCTCACTAACGATACGTCGTATAACGAAACTAGTCTAACGAAACGCAGGTTTGGGCATCGTTTCGAACTGAAACTCAATAAAGAATCACGCCTAATCACGGAAAATGTTGTGTGTGGACAGGGGAAGTGTAACTAGTGTAACTAACTGGGCGGGGCTTAACGTGACCTCGAGCGAAAGGAGACCAGACCTCTTATACGACGTACATGTATCGTTAGTGAGCGTCCACACACACAATTTCATCGTAAAACTATCGCGAAACGGTATCACTATCGCGAAACGGTATAACTAATCACGCCTAATCACGGAAAATGTTGTGTGTGGACAGGGGGTATGTTAAGGAACATTCATAATATTGCCCATTTTCTTCAGTGCATCAAGCAAGAATTAAAAAAAAAAAAATATTGCTGTGAAACCCAAGTATTCTACTAGTAACTGAGACAAAGGAAATAAAGTTGTCAATCTGCAAAGTGCTATTAAACACATTATAAAGAACAGCTATATCCCACCGGTGCCACCATATTAATGTCCTGCACAGAAGACTTATTGGCATGTTCTTTATTGTACCACCTTTACACTGTACTTCACTCGTACCAGAAATAAAACATATACACATATGAATTTGGGAGGGCCTAACCTTAGGCATGGCAACGAAAAAATAAAATAGCATAATCTCCACTAATTTACCCTTCAATCACTGAGTAAGGAGAGGATCAGAATACTTTATTACACATAGAGGTCTTCATTATAAGTGAATACACATTCACAAAGGATGGAGTAAGAGGTTACCAAACATTGATGAAATTAAGGAAGTATTTTTTCAAAGATCTCTTTTGCTTATCTCTGTATCATGTTATGGTTTAAACTTGTGTTGATGTTAGGAGTCGATTTATAAATCTATGTTGGCCGATATATCTGATGATATCTTTAACAAGGATCCAATCTTTGAAATAATTATTTGTTATTTGTTGAGGACTTGGATTTCTCCCTTTTTGCCCCTATCAAACCTTACAAGATGAATTTTGAATGACACATTTATGTTGTGTTAGCTTGTCTTACCTGGGTATTTTAATTATTTGTGAAGTATGACAAGCTTCGATCCACTGACTCACACTTTACCTGTCAAACTGTAGTTAGAACTTTTACGCTTCTTCTGTTAAATAGGAGTTAAGATCTTCTATTTTTAGAGGATGTCTTCTTAGATGATTATGATAAGATATGGTTTTCAACAGATGCTTTCCTGTTTTGTTACTAAGGTCCCATTAAAACACTTGTTGAACCACTTGTATACTCTGTTCATGTGCTCCTAAAGAGGATTCTAGTCTGAAACAACTTTTGAGGTTTCTGATTATACCAGGGGAACTGATTCCTTGTGGGGAAATGATATTGTTTTGATTCCTGAGCACTAAGCAACCATGAATTTGTGCAAATATCTTGTGGGTTAGCAGGACTGCGCCAAATGACCTACTTCTATACAGGATGTCCACATGACCAATGATGACCATGGAAGTGATCAAAAGCTGAAACGTACGGTCAAGAGCAATCATGCTCTACCAACATATATCACTGAATCCTGACAGACAGGCAGGCTCAAAGTGCAAGTAGTGACTTGGAAAATATTTAATTTGATATACTTTATTCCATAATGCAACTGATTTTCTTGAATTACCTACAATGGGGATTCTATTATAATCTGTAGATTAATAACGGTGGATTGACAGGCTGGTTTTGAAGTGTACCTGTATATCTTGTATACTTGTCTCATGCAGATGGACTTGATACGGTCTGTTGATAAGCTCTACCAACACATCCCCAAGGAGCAGCTCACCAGTACTTTCAGTGGGACCTTCAAGTACACCCATGAGGACTGGATCAGATTCCGGATGGTAAGATGTCCCTATCACTAGACATTTGTCTGAACCATGCAATAGACGCATTCATCTTGCTCAACTCAAGACAATCTTGCCTCCATCACAAAACATTTTATCATTCTTTTCTTTTCTTTTGAAATGTGCTCATCTGAAATTTAAATGTGAATGTTAGCAAGTGCATTTGAAAAGTAAGATGATGTTACTATTCTTAATGGTTCACTACTCAGTATCTGCCAAGGGCAGGATCTACCCTATTCCAGATGCTCAGGTGCACAGGGTTTTGGTAGACGTATGAAGGGGTAGACCTGGTGAATATATACATCATCGGACAGTACTAGATCAAATAATGCTTTTGACCAGAGATATATATGTACCATTTATTAAATCATTGCAGAGGCTAGAGCCATTCATATGTGGATGTAAGAGTGCTGCTAAGTTTCTGCTGACATCGGTAGATGAGCTTAGTCGAGGGTCTACCAAGGCACCATCTGGAGAGCTGAGAGACACCATCGATAGGTTAAAGGTCAAACACGAGGAGGTGTACAAGGACTCTAGGATGGCCTGTCTTCACAAGGAAGGAGATTTCATCTTGGAAACACTCAAGAAGGAAGAGGGTGCTCTAAGACAAACCGAGGACTTCAGGTGAGTTATCACAGTCATCGTCTTTCTCCTCCCTTTACAAAATTGGAAGGTTTCTTTTCAGGAGATATGACTCAAGGCTTGTCAAATGAGACACCATGGTACAAGAATAGAAGCTACATAACCAGATACCTGTATACATATTTCACCAAATCACATAAAAGTATTTTTATAAACCAACTGTCTATATGGACTACTGAACATTGATTAGGTGGTATCATTTCCTGAAATGTCTGTATTTTCTTATTTTTCATGTGAGGGTTAGGAAGGACTTCTGTAAATGTATTCTTGCGGGTGTTTTGCTGCTACGTATTTGAAATGACTTTGACTGCTATCAGCTGAGTGCTTTTTATGTCCTTGTGAATAGCAGTTCTTTTTCTATCAGGATATTGAACCTGCAAACATTTAAGTATTTGAACTTGGGAAGGTGTGCTGGGAATGCATAATGTATCAATTACACTGAGAAGAAAGAGATATAACTGTAGCATCATATCCTCATTTCATCTTGTTAGATGATAAATGAGACTGGATTTAAGATTCGGTGTGAAACAGATCTTATCACAGAGACTGCTGATGGTATCGATGCCTTGCAGAACTAGAGTACACGGTGTTAACATCTCGGTGAATTAAAGAAAAGAGAGAAGTACACAAAGGTTTGGTTTGACCTGAAGTGAATAGAGTTCAAACCATTATTCTTTGTGATTAATCCTGACTAGAAGGCATCTAGCTATCTGAAGAGTTTCCACTCTGCTACCACCACAATGAACTTGTAATTGGGTGATTTATGCACCCCTGTGGTCAATAGATAGGGACCTTTTGTTACCCCTATATCTCTTCCAACCTTTTCAGTGTCGGGAACTCCTGCAAAGGATCCCTGAAAAGAGCGAATTATAGGTTTAAAGAAAAGGTTATACCCAATATGACCCGATTGATATGTCATCTGATTTGATAAATAAAGGTAATTCAACCATGTGGGTTTTTAGCCGCCTTTCTCCCATTGCTTCTGTATTTAATACTTGATTTCTACAACAAGTCACCGAGTGATGAATACTGCCATTAAAGTTCTTCAAGCGTTGTAAGAGCCTAGTCTGCAGGGATAGGTATAAATCATGATTTATCTAGGATGGTAGTATATTTTCTGAAGTCTTAATCTCATATTTTAGAAACCTTTAATGGAGACGTTTGTCATTCTAGGTCCTTTTTGATGGAGTCAACCGTTTGCTATTATAACTATCTTTTATGATGCACATTTACAAGTTTTATTACCTTCCATTTCGAGATGTGATTACAAAACGGTTAATATCCAGGGATGCTAAAAACTTTATTAGATTCATTTCTATCAGAGAATGAAACTCCACTATCTTGTATTACAATTTGACCCCTTGTAATATATTACAAGTTAGACTGCTGGTTTCTTTACACCAGGTCCATTTTGATTTTTGAACCCTGGAACAAGCTTGATATTCTTTGGTACAGTCCATTTGAAGCATTCTTCATTTAGTGATGCAGGATAACCCCTTTTTGAACAAAGAGTCTGCCATTAGCAATTAGCTTCAAATTTGTAAGAAAATGTACGAGTTAATCCCATAACTTTAATAAAGAGAGTACATTTGTTTTCAGTCCGTGGAGATCAAGTAATGCATCTATTGCCCCTTGCTAACTTGCAATCAATACCCCCTCCTCAGGTTAGCTAATAGACCCTTCACCCTATTAAATTCTCAAGGACGATTTAAAAGGACAATAAGAAGACAAGAAGGATGAAAATAACAACGCTAATGACCATCGACCCGACATTGCTTTATCAATAATCTAACTTTTCAATTTGTATTCTAAGCATTCAGTTGTGCTGAAGACTTGATTGTTACATCTGTCTGTTCTATAGCTACAATTTGTAGGGTGGGGTGGAAATGTGTCTCCCCCCCCCCCCCCCCCTTCCATGAGTGTATATTGGAAAGCAGACAGGGTTGCCCAAATAATTATATTGGTGTTCTTAATTGACCATTGATTACTTATATCCTTGATAACTTATTTATCTTTTACAAGATGAGTGTGCAATAGATGAAACTTTGTACTTTAATAATCCTGTAGTCTTTAGCTTTACTCTAGTTGTCATTGTTACAGAGTTTACAGTAGAACTGGTCATTTCATTCGTTCCTAGAATAGATGAATGGATTTTTGTGGTTTTAGTTGAATTTATGGGAATGAACCCGGCTAAATTGAACGTGGGAAGTGCAGAAGTGGACTAGTCGCGTTCATTAACCTCATGGCTCAAGCTGGACTCTTATTAACAAACCGCTTAAAAGTATATGTCATTCCCATTGTGGCCCCTCAGCTGTTCGGATAATAATAGCTTGGTAATTATCCCGAGACAGAACGAGAATCAATAAGACACTTGTAGCTGTATTGTTAGTTGAGATTTGTGTGGCTAGGAAGGGTTGACTGTCAGTCAGGAGCCAAAGAGGCTAGCGCTGGCTAGCTCAGTCCGTAGATACTTCACAGCTCATTGGTAGCAGTGGATAGCTTGTGGTAAGATAGTATTCAAACCTACTCAACTGGAAGGTCGCATGGACACAAAGGCTCAGGAGCTCTCCAACTAAAGGGGATCTTTGTGGACTGTATTTGTACTGGTATCTTGGAAGCAACCTGTATGTTATTCATGTGAGATAACGTGGACATTTTATTGCTTTACTGGAGACATTACATCACACTTATTCTGCTGACTGGATTAGACTGAATCAAATGAGACTCGTTTTAAGAACAATTTTGAATGGTTTAGCCATATTTAAGTACCTCCATTGCTCTATAAGTGGAGTGTTGCTGAGGATATTTAGTTTGATTGAAGCCATTCATCACGTTTGATTGAGGATCGTTGAAATACTTAAAGAATACTAGTGAATGGTATGTATTGTCAAATGCCTTTTCCCCAGGTTTAACCTGTTCAAGACAGTTTTATGTTCTCATGTCAAGTATTTCTAGGGTTTATATACCAGGTATGATCAGGTTCATTCATAAACATGTTAAGATAAGGTTATGGATAAGAACTTATAATCTTCTTCTATGAACTTTGAATAATAATAATAATATTAATGGGTTCAGACTGTCAGACTGGGCATTCCTAGAGTCCTGGCACTGCCCCGATTATTACCCTGGCTTCAGCATGGCTGCCATTATGGCGCCCTACCATTTCAAGGAATTAATGCCTACCACTGGCAGGTACCCATTTACCTCACCTGGGTCAAGTGTGGCAAATGTAGATATTATATGTCTTGCCAAAGGACATTAGAGCCGCAGCAAACATTTACCAGTATGGAAACGTATTGCTTTATTTACAAACCAAAAAATGAATATTGGACTTTTATTATCTGTAAACAACATCTGACTCCAGGAATGTTCTGCGTACATTTATTATATATTAATCATAATGTTTGTTAAAGGAGAATAAATAGAACCATAACACATAAATTTATAGAAGCTCTTTCTTTCAAAATTCCATTATGGTGTACTTAATAATGGAGAGAAATCAAGTACAAGATTGAGAATTATTGAAGTTGCTTTTAATTTGTAGGTAGGTCCAAAGCATGAATGAAGGTCAGTTTTTTAATTATGGGTTTTTATTAACTAAACCAGATAATCGGGGCCTTGTTTCTTAATGCAAAGAAATCACGTTTGATGTCAATCTTAGTTAAGTTGTGATCATTTCTAATTAATATTATGTTATTACAAGCCAAGGCCCAGAAAATGAAATGCTATAAAAAGTAAAAAAGCACTAAAGGAAGAGAAACATGATATGTTTGCTTACAAAGTGGATGAAAATTTAACACCTAATACTATTTCATGTAAAACAAGTTGAGTATAAATATCTCTTGATAATGAACTTGTGAAGCTATGAACCTCATTTTCAGTCTAACATACTCCATTTATTGTTGTTCCCTTTCTTGAATGTCAAGGTCATATTGTAGCCTTCCCAAATCAGCATGTCTGAATTTTTAGATTTAATTGATGAATAGCAAGAAAATGATTTATGACACAAGGCTACACTATATAATAGCTCTTATTTCTTATGTTTTGCCAATCGTGTCATATCCCTAATGAAGATGAACTATGTCTGTTGCAAGTGTAGTACTTTTCTAATTAAAGATTCTACATTAAGGATTTATCCCTGTGATTTGTTTCACTTGATTACAGGTGGATTTTACAGGATTGATCAAAATAAATTGAAGCGTAATCAATCAAAATTATTCTTAAATATATAGTTATATGTATTTATCCGCCACAAATTATTCTGAAGGAAAATATGTAATTTCTATGTGATTAGCAAAATGACTGTAAAAAGATTTTTCATTTGTTTGTCATAAATATGATAATGCTGTCTATAAAGGCTACCTGCTATTTTCCCTAAGTGTGATATGCCATGTGGACTCCTTTTCAGTTTATGGAGTTTTAGCATTTCAGATATTATCTTTAGCAGTCTACACAAAAAGAGTTTGTCTGGAAACAAGAGAAAATTGGCAGAATCAGAGCATTAGGTCGACACGTAACCGTACAGTGAAAGGCCTTTTAAATGATTCCACTGAACCAACATTGATATTCAGGTTTCTCATTTTGGTTTTAATCCTTTCAATTTCATTTTTTGTTTGTAAATCAATCAAGCAGTTTGACAGTTGGAATTCTGTTTCTACTGAGTGAATCCATATGAGCGAGGCAAATTGTGAATGTAGCTTTGTAATATCAGCTTGAACTGGGAGACCAGGTTGTCATTGTTATGGTGTGATTTGTTTTATTTTATTTTACCACAGATACTTGATATTGTGAAGATAATGTTTGCTCTTGCTATGACTAAAGTTTATTCTGCTTTGTTTGAAGAACCTACTTCTAAGATACACAAAGTTCAGCCTTGGTATACATGCCACTTAAAATTAAATATCAATATTATGAAAGACATTTCTGCAGGCTGCTTGAATGCCATGAACATATGCAATCCTTTGGTTTGTATGTATGATGACAAAGTAGAATCAATATATGCATGACCTGAATTTCATGTGGCATGATGTAATGAGAAAGTCATGCTGCAAACTATGTGCAGACCAAGCGATATCTCAGTAAAGGTCTACAGATAGGTAAGAGGTCTGGGAGAAGGAAAGAAAAAGTGACACAGTGAAAAAAATACACGGGGGCTCTGGGCAAATTAGCCCCCGAAATGCTAAAAAGAGCCCCCAAAAGTCATAAAAGAACCCCCAAAAATTTGCATAGAGTTCTATGCAAAACAAATTAAAGAGTGTTATTTTCATGCAAGCAAGCTTGATAAGTAGCCCCCGAAATTGTTAAGGTATTTTTTCCCCTGAAGTGACAGAGTATTGAAGGGTTTGTATACACCTCCCTGGTATACCAGCAAGAAGCAAAAATCAGAAGAGATAAGAAGTCTTATCTTGTAGTTCAGAGCCTTTAATTGATCGCCAAACAGAACAATTGAAAATCATAAACTCTTAGGGAAATGAACGTGTCTCATGACATGTTTCATTTCTATTTTTATCTTTGTAAATACCATAATTGATAACCATATCTCCTTTACCATGTTGAATGCTTTAATGTTCCGTATCATCATTACTGTGTCAGGTGCTTAGAAACAATAGATAGATTGGTGCTGTTAAGAAGGAACAGTACTAGCTGGTACAATCAAATGGATCTATTAAGTATGAACATCATATCATTTGGAATGTAAAGTAGACAGAAATTTGGAAAACTTCTTTATCTTGATATTGTACCGGAATCATTTGTTCTATACATGTATGTTCAGCTTACAGACAGAGACGTCCAATACAGTATGAATGTATATACTGAAGATTGAGATAATTTAAAACTGAAGGTCAGAATTATTGGACACCAGAGTCATGTTCTTGTCATTAGAACATTGTTGTGACTGTGCAGTTTTAAACTTCATTCTTAAAAATAAAAAAAATCATCCGGACTTTGTCATGAAAGGAGAAGAGATAGGTCAACAAACATTCAAACTATCCGTCTGTCAGACTAATCAAATCAATTCAACATTTACCAAGTTCCATTGGTCCCTGTGGAACACCAACACCCAAGAGGCTTGGATTGAACTCAAGACCTTCCATCATACCAAGACAAATATTGTGAGTCCTACTTATTGTATTGGACCTTAAATAGATAAGCTCTTTTCTTGCTTGTATTGTGGGAGTCCATTCAGAGATACCAAGATTTGGTGGAAGATAATCTTTTGTAGGAGCATGGTAGGTCCATGGCTAAACAGAGTAAGTTTGGCTTAGACTAACACAACTTGTATACTCTATTTCACTTTGACGTCATATGTAGCAGTTTGTGGTTGATGCAAGAAAAGAACTGGAGGGAAGTGGAGATATTTTGGGATGTTTCTTGGTATAAACTGAAGTGTACTTTTGAAAAGGGTTTGTTTAGGCAACCATAAGAAGCATCAGAGAGATGAGAATAGCATCCAATCATTTCCAGAGCTTCTGATCAAGAAAGTTGAATAGTATTAATGTAAAAAGTACTTTTCATAGCCACAATTGCTTCTGTCAGCATGATACTACTGGATGTAGATGCTAGCTGCCCAGTCTACTTTATTTTTTTCTACAGGGCATCCCTTTTAAACACAATGTATTTTATCATTAACAAGAAAGAAAGATTTTTCGTCAACATGACAAAGATTTTTGAAAGACAAATGTTACGTCAACAAGACCCAAACATTGCAGTGAGATAAAGTTCTAGAAGATATCTGTATTCAAAGCTGAATCTAAGAAAACAAGTAAAAGTTAAAGAGTTGAATTTATTTGCATTGGTAGGTTTTCTTAGAACTTCAAAGCTTGATGGGGGTGTCTGATGCACTGAGAATTCTTTATATAGAGACTACATTCTATGAAATGATGCAATGATGAGAAAAAGTTAATCCTGTTTCTGTCCATAATAGCAGAATAGTTTTGTTCTCAAGGGAGACCTAATGGACTGAAGCAAAACAGAATGCAGAAGGAAAGAATGGAAATTGCCCAAACCCCAAGAGAGAAAATCATAAAGACCATTATAGAATTGGTATAACTAATGTGTCTGGTTTCATTGGTCCAGTGATCTGGTAAGGACTAAGGTGGTCCTTGCTTCAGGGCTCATTAAGTGTTAGTCTGTTAGGGATTGGGTTGAAATTGGTTTTAGGTTAGCAGGTTGAGGGGGCTAGGGGTGGGTATAGTTTTTGGAGTAGAAATTAAACTTTCAAGTTGAATCGGAGCAGTTGTTCCCAGGGCGTATGTAATACATGCATTCTCTTCACATTCAGTCTCATTTCTCAGCACTCAATAATACTTTTTCTTTCTTACATATTTTTTATTTGTAATTGTCTGAGGAATATGTACCTGTAGAGTAATCATGTGACCTGTCCTGCTGCTTGTAGAGACATAACATTTACCCCTCCTAGGGTGCGTTTAAGCTTAAATTTTGAAGGCAGAATGAGCGATTTGTAACGCTCATCGTAAACGCTCATCGTAATCGCAGTTCCACGGTGTACTGTTTATGCTCACTTCTCTGGCTCCTCCAGGCAATTCTCCTTGGGTGGCCTTAATTGGTCTTCCAGCTGGATTCGCAAACCTTCACTGTGCATGCTACGTAGACCCACTAGAGGTCAGTGCGTTGACCCCATTTAAACGCGTTTACAAATTGTAAACGCATCTTTTTGTGAGTTTACGCTCGGCGATCGTGATCGCCGTTTTTCGGTAATTCTCCAAAAAGTGAGCATGGACGCAACCGTGTTTTAAACTAAACGCGTAACAGATGCCTGATTCTGACCAGAAAAAGTGAAGCATAAACACGCCCTTAAAGAGCTGAACAACAAACTAGATTTAAGCTCCGGTTTTATTGACCAGACCATTTTTACCAATACTTATGGAAGCTATTTATAGATGAGGGAAAAGACTCTTGCATAAGTGATTGTTCACAGCTTTTTATCCATTGTCAAAAGAGAACAAATCAATCTGGTTTTGATTGCAATCACTGACTGATGAATGACACTGTCTTATCTTTGAATCCATACAAGATTTTCTAAATTTTCCCTCTTTCTTTGTACTGGCTTTAGCGAATCAATAACATGGTGTATGAATTGTTAATGCCCATCGGCCCTGTAAGAGCACATAGTAAGTAAATAAGTGATGATTTATCAGTGCTTTTCTTCTTGGCTTTATGATGGGAACACATTGACTGGCTAGCCATTGGGGATCTAGATGTAGCTCATAAGTCTCTTCCTCTTCCCAAAAGTCAACAGCTCTCCAAGCTGACAGAGTACCTCCCTTTGTCTTCTGTTGCTCTGATTTCATGAGTAAATATATGAAGCCAACCTTCAAATAGCTACTTGTGCTTTCTTCTCTTTTCTTTTCATTGTTATTTCCTAAGTCCTATTCAATCCCAAATCACACAGATCACCTCTGTCCCAGCTTATACTAGGCTCCCTCTCAAACCTTTTTTGCTTGTGTAACATTTGAAAGAAATGTTGTTTTGATTGACAACAAAAAATTGAACTAAAATAAAATGTTAAGTTTGCATCTATAATAATAATAATAATATTAAGATATTTGTATACCGCAAATTGCAAATTGCCTCTAAGCAGAGTCAATACAAAGTCTGTTCAGGATCAATCAATAAGGTAATATGTAAGGCTTGTAAGCTAAAGATATGATGGCTTAGTGGATATAGGAATGTCCTGGGAAACAGAAGGTCCTTGGTTCAAAATCAATTCAGTGCACCTGTGGATTCTTCAGTTTAAGGCATGATTTTAAGTTGTAGGTCTCCTGGTTTATTACCTATTTGTATGCTCTTTCTTGCTTAGAACTCAATTCATTAACATTATTGTAATGAAAATAGTTTCAGGGATGTAAGAAAGTGATGATTATGGATCATGATTCTAAGATGGATATGACATTCATATATGAAGGGTGCAGTATTGAAATCTTCTAACCCGCACAGCCACCTCCTGAAGAGCATACACTGTACCCTCATCACTGTCATCTTAATGAGCCAGGAACCATAACAAGGAATATAATCACCTGTCTTCAAGTATTATAAGAAATAGAATAGACTGGCTTGGACAGGATAGACTAGTTAAATCCAAGGGACCGTTTCTCTATTGATACATCTCTTCTCTTATATTTGCTAGCTCATCCTATTCCCTAATCCCATCCATAAATAAAACACTGGTCTTTCTAAGGATCTCTCTACGGCCATGTTTTGTCATGTGACCTCGCTGTTTCTTCACATCAAGAGGGATAAGTGGGATCTGAAGAGTGTAACTAAGGCCGCGTTCATGCTTGATTTTGACGGCCAGAATCAGGCATCTGTTACGTGTTTAGTTTAAAACACGCTTGCGTTCATGCTCACTTTTGTAGAATCACCGAAAAACGGCGATCACGAACGCCGATCGTAAACTCACAAAAAGATGCGTTTACAATTGTAAACGCGTTTAAATGGGGTCAACGCACTGACCTCTAGTGGGTCTACGTAGCATGCACAGTGAAGGTCACACAATGCCACACAAGGAGAATTGCCTGGATGAGCCAGAGAAGTAAGCATGAACAGCTACACCGTGGAACTGCGATCACGATGAGCGTTTACGATGAGCGTTTCAGATCGCTCATTCTACCTTCAAAATCAAGCATGAACGCGCCCTAAGAGGGAAGGGGCTGGGAAGGGGTAGAATGTTAGAGGCAGTCACAGGGAAATGTGTTTATGTGTATAAAACAGGAAAACTTCATAATAAAATGTCTCCATATTTCATGCTTTCCAAGGACTTCCTAGTTATAGTAACTTATTGGTTTATATAGATCTCCTTTGTTAGTTAAACCCTCTCCTAGCTCTCATGTCATGTTCAATTTTTCCCTAACCAAGCCTCATTATTATAAAAATAACACTATAAATCATGACCTTGTGATACATACAGTTACAGCAGACAGCTACCCTACATGTACCTTCTACTTTCTTTACAGAAAATATCACTTCTATAAAGAAAGTATTTAAAGGGCTTGCATTTTTATTCCAAATCCCATTGTTTAGATATCCCAAAATGCCATTGGATGCATCTACTACATGTGAATGAGACCTCAACTTGATGACATCATCAAAGTTTTGTGCATTACTGCTAATGATTTCTTGTGATGGTATGCATGATGCTATATATGTCCACTTTCATCTTCCTTGCTAGTGAATTAGTAAGGCCAGGGTTTAGCTATGTCAAGGAAGACTTGACAAGTGACACAAGCAACTGTTATAAGTCACCTGTTAAGGAAGCGAGGGCAGTTGCTCGATCTGGACTAACCTTTGATTGTAGGACGACAGGTAGTTTCAGACCTGCCTGCCCGGCCGTGCATTGCCTTGTGATCGAGTCTCAATGTTGACTAGCTGCCACACCTTCTCCAGGTCTAGACCTAGCTTCCAGATCATGGCAAGGTTACAGGATTCTGGAAAATAGTTCCCTTGAAAGATAAGTTGCAGAATTGTCTACATATGATTGAATCAGCAATTCAGTGAACCCCAGGAAAATGCAGATCTCTATTTTCTTGCTGAAATGTTGCCACATTGTTGTCACTAACTGTTGATAATATGAGAATGTTGTCTTGATATTTTAGAGATACATTCCGATATACATATATTTTATAAATGTTAGTCTTTGAGAGGATAATCTTTTAGGAATATAGTTTGTGAGATGGAAGTGTGAACATGGCTTCAGACTTAACATTCCCAGGGAATACTTTTGTTGTGTGAGAACAATGTTTCTCTCTGAGAAACGTTCTCTCGTCACATTGACGTCATTCAGAAGACATGAACAAATTGACTCGTTCTCTGAAGGATTGTCGGAAGGTAAATTCTCAGGATAACTTCAATATGTTTGACGGGAGGTTAGCATGAAAGCTGTTTCCTTTGAGAAGGCAGTGCATAGAGATGTTCCCTCCTAACAGGAATCTCATATTTAAGCATGACATCTGAATTTTCGGATCAATATAACCTAAACCTTTTTACTGCATCAAAATCAAAGAATAACATCCAGATTTGAAAGGCTTCAAGAACATAAGAATATTACAGTGAAATCCAGTATTTTTTTGATGGGGGAAGGGGCGGGGGGACTCCATTGTAATGAAGTGTTGACATGCAACAACAACTGCAAAAATCAATATTTCTGTCACTAATGTGCTCAGATTTTTTTGTAATAATCTCATTAATTTAGAAAGGTTCAAAATTGCATTTAATACATGATATTTTAAAAATAAATATCTGTGCACAAAATGTATAGATTTACAAAGGTTTTTGACATCATGAAATTTCCTTTGTGGTTATTGGATCATTTGATTGAGTCAATGCCTGTCATGTGACTAATAGTTGTCACATGACTAATTGAGAGAACCAAACTTTGGATAGAAATCAGATTGACTAGTCATTGTCAACTGATTTCAATACAGGATGAAGGTTATTTAATTCCATTGTATATTACAGACAGTAAATCCATCTTCATCAAGTGTGCTCCAAACTTATTACTGCACCAGTAAAACAGTTCATTGAAATCAGTGACAATAGAACCGGAAATACAATTTTTTTTCCACTTTTAAAGTTCAGTTTAGTTTTTGGTTATGAAATCATGCAGCAGAAAATAAGTGAGTAGGAATTATTCAAGTATTTGATGGAAGAAAACTTGTTTCAATGTACTATTTGATGTAAAAATATTGTAGTGTTCTGTGTAACTGATCAAAAGAATGTGATTAAAAGTGAGTAAACTTCTATCCTCAGAAAATATGAAGACTGCATGTTGACATTGCCTAACTCTTAAACTATATTACAGCATCGCTTTCTTATTTACTATGCTGTTTTCAATATTGATAGCTGTTTTCAATATTGATACTTTATCAAACAGATTTAATATAGCTACATTCAATTTGTACATGAATATTAAACCAAGTAGCCTGTTGTTGCTATACACTTAGCAGTGAAACCTGTATGCTGATTACACTCATTTATAGTAATTCTATGCACTTTTTATTGCTGCTTTTTGTCATTTTGAAAACCAATTTGGTTCTGCTAGCCCCCTTTGGGCATCATCACTGCCCCTATGTGTTACCATTTCCAAACATTTGTTTTTTTGTTACAGGTATTGAACTCAATCTTTTAAATCTTTCTATTTCACACTCAATTTACTTTTGACAATAAGTCTGATTTCTCTATTGTGATGGTATCATGGAACATTTTGTAAACAATCTTTTATCTATGGAGGCATAAGTAAAAAATAAACCTGAGAAAATCTCCCGGCTACCCCAATGATTTCATGCCCTGTATATTTGTAGCTTGCTTTTATAAGTTCATTCTCACCATGTGGGTGGTGATATGGCTTCCAGATAAGAAAACTTGTGAGTTCTGGTGACAAGTAAAAGCAAATTATTTTCTCATAATTCATCAAAATTTACCCAGGATATGTCCAAGACTTTGAAGGAATGACATCTTATCATAGTAAGTTTCTGTTTCAATTAATTCAGAATCAATTTAGATATACAAGCACTGTCTTTGTGATCAGGAGAATATTGCATGGTTTATATATTCAAGAGCATTCTCAAAGAGATATTTCAACAGCTTTTGTCAATTTCAAAAATTAAAGATAATGGCCCATTAAAAGACAAAACAATATTGTAAATGAGTGTATGACGTGTCTTTTTTTTTAATGCCTAAAACACAAACAGATATGGATTGTAGTACAGTGTGGTCTAAACTTGTTTTTCACATTAACAAGCTAATCTGAGTAGTTTGGGAGTCAGAGGCTTAGTTTAATTATAGTCAGGAAATTGGTATATAATTGTGGTTGAAATAATAATAGGAAAACCAAACATAGAAACCTGTGATGCAAGGTTAGATATTGTCACATGCACAATCCTGATTTAACTTGTGCTTTGTGTGACATTCAACTGAACAAATGCCTTTGTGACAATTTGTTTTCTTTCCAATTCATCCCGTGTTAAAAAGTTTGTTTGTTCTTTAGATTGGACTATATTTTATTCTTGAATGATCAGAGTGTCGGTCCTTGACAAGAAATCGTAAATAGGAGTCATTCGCAGCTCCCAATTACGAGGAGAGAGAGAGCGTTGGCTCTTCATGATCAGTGACCTGAAAAAATGGAAAGAAATTTTTGACTGGAATCTGTTTGCTGTGGGGGAGTTACCTACACTCTGAAGTACGGGGCCATGCAAAAACATATTTTCGAGTTTTATGAAGCTAATTCATTGATTCTCTGCATTGATGAATTGATATCTTTGTCGAATGGATCACTCCTTTAATACTACCTGATCTTTGGTTAAATACTGTGTTTCATGTTTTGCAATGATGCGTGACTTGACTGGTATTTACCGCCTGTTTGTCTCCTTGGTGCCGCTAGTCGCACAATATCCCAAACCTGTTCACTCTGTTTGCCAGCTTCTATTGAAGAGGTAGTAAAAGGGGTAGATTAGTATTTGCTCAGTTTTTGGATCCTTTCATTTTGTTGGAGCCTGCTTCTCTGTTATCGCTATGACCTTACTTTAAATGAAAGCCAACTTGCTTGGAGTGTGTTTGTCTATATGGTCATAGGAATGTGTATTATCACGGTGGTGTTCATGACTTTGAGGTAGTTTGTAAGTTGGCCGTGGATCACGTTTGTTGGGTTATATCTCTCTGAGTGACATTTTAATGGATCTATGTACAAATTTCCGGGAAACCTTGGTGGATTTATTTGCAAGTCCTCATGAGTATGGGTGAGTATGTTTAATATAAATCATTTGGAAGACATTCTTTGAATGTGTTTCTTGACATAGACGTTATTTATCTTGAACAATGTGAATGGGAAAGAGTGTAGTAATCATACTTCCTGTTTGGTTTATATACCGGTAGGTTTCATTATGACTGACAGACTATTTTGAGCAAAAAATATGATTTTACAGAACATTTCCTGTACCATCCATTATTTAAAAGTTAAAAGTACAGTGAACCTAGTCTACTACTCTGGGGAATGGTGGTTTGTAGTTATTTATGGCAATAATTCAGTTTCTTCTTGCTAGCTATATAGATCACACAATTCATACTTAAGAGTACTACTTCAAACCTACTTTGCATTTTCTATTTGTCTGCCATTCAAAATAGACTTCCAATTATTCTTAAAAAGTAAAATAAACAAGTGGATTGTAATTTGGTAATGAATGCAGATTATTATTACAATGCTACCATTACAGCTGTTATCAGTAAAGTGCATTGATATCTCTGTACTTTCATCCTTTTAGAGTTGTTTTTAGAGAAATTGGACCAGCTTATAAATACTACCTACCATCTTTTGTTATCGCTTTACCAGCCTCTCTCTTAAATTCAATCAATAATTACAATGTGTTTCTCAAAAGGGATTACAAGACAAGCTTTGTTATTAGACTTCTCAAGATTTCCTGTCCCATTCTGACTCTCCCCGGAAGCTATTTCAGTTTCAATCTGATCTTTATACCAGTTAAGATATACCACAATAGATCATCAATAAACCAAGATATAGTTCAGTATTTCTTGTAAGCCTTCTTGTAACTGTCTTTGACATTGATGAACATTGCATTTTACATGAAATATTTGGAACTTGTTGATTGTCTTTGTGGGGCTAGAAGCTAGGGCGTTTCCTTGATGTTAAGATATACCGGTATGAGAGAACGCTCCAAACAGACAATATTTTGCTCCTGGGTTAAATACCAGTATTCTGATATCTTGATGTCTTGACTATGACAGCATTTCTCACCTTTCATATTGAATCACATTTAATTCAAAGTATCCATTTTCAAGCTGGTTTTATAAAACATTTTCTTGTAACTTTTTGTTTCCTGTTTTGTACAAGTATGAAGTATTTAGCATCTGTTGTTTTGCTCGTCTGTTCAGTGTTGATAGGATGCAAGCGTCATTGGCAGACAATCCGTAACATGCTGTTTGATTAAGACATGTGTCGGAACTCTGTTTAGAACTCTGTTTGGAACATAGTCAAGCGCCGAGGATGAACACTAGACCACAGATTGGAAATCATTTTGAAGAAAAGTACTCATGTTATACACAACTATACCAACACTTATAAAGTTATACCCAGAAAGGGTGGCATATATAGGCCTAAGATGTAAGCCCCTTTTGAGTAAGTGACAGAAAATAGATAATAGATTCTAGTTTTAAAGGTAAAGACCAGTAATGGTCATGCGATTGCATTGTGAAAGAAACGTTGTGGAATCGATCAGAAAAGGTTGATCATCTAGCATCTAGCATCTGCAAGGTTCTGGAATCATCAAAATGATAAGAAATTTGGCCCATTCTTCGTAAAGTTACAAGCACTATACACAGAAACATGTATATGGGACTACCCTATCTCTCTCACCAGACCATGAGAGAAATAAATTTACCAAATATATGAATTAGTAGGCGGTTTCCCGGCAAATTTTTTATCATCATGTATTAGTCAAAACATATTCTTTCACATGATTGGTAATGAGAGCTTCCATTTCATTTTTTGAAATTGGGGCGTTGCCAATACTGGTCTTTACCTTTAAGAGGTGTGTAATTATTCTGAAATTTGTTTGAGATGATGTTGCCACAACATGCAATGAGTAAAATGTTTGCTTTAGATGTTACGTAAATACTGGCGGATTTAAGAGATATGATCAGTGTGTCACTGAACAGCATTGAATCTGATCACATCTCACTCCTACACATTATAATTATTGGTGTCTGTTCATTACTGATGATGTTATCTCTTTCATTGTTTAAAGCCCCTCTAAAGTGTTGGGAGCCCCAATTCGCCAAAAATGTAAGGGTAAAATTTCGCTTAAATTGCATCATAATGTAGAAGAGGATGTCATTTTACATTTCTACAAAGATTCCCCCCCCCCCCCCCCCCCCCCCCCCCAAAAAAAAAAAAAAAAATTGTTTGAAGACAAATATCGATAAAAGAAAACATAATTTGGTTTTTCTGTTGTATGCAGAAGACCTTTATGTTGCATTCTGTCATCAATCTTCGACTTCAACACATTTGAAAATCATTGCAGAAATGTGTCTAAAATGACATCCTCTTTCACATTATGATACAATTTTAAGTGAAATTTTGCCATCAAATTGTTGGGGCTCTCAACACTTTAGAGGGGCTTTTAGGTTTTTGGAAATACAGTTAGTATCTATACAGGTGCTAGCAATCTGACAACAGGCTGGGGCTTTGCTCTTGAAGAAGATACTCCTGATATTTGTCATAAAAAAACGAATGGGCAATTCATGCTGATGATCTCTTCTCCTTTTCTATCTCATCTAGGGATGCTATTACCTGTGTAACAACTCTCTTTGAGCAAGTACGCCAGACATGCAGTCGACTTGACGAGATGACTGAAAGAAGACTAGCACATCTTCAGATGTCTTTACATCTACAGATCCTGGAGGAGGAGTCTACCAAGGTATTTTAAAGAACACAACATTTTCCATTAAAACCAGAAACATTCAATCAAATCAAATCCAATCCAAAAGATATTTGATATAGCCCCTTTTCCTTGCAGTTACAAAGCGCTGCACACACGCTCCACAATGAAACTTTCATGGATAGTTAAGGACAGCGGTTTTCATGTCAAGAAACTTAAACAAAAATTTGATGTTATACCAGTTGTACTTCAATTATTTCTCAGCATAGATTCGTACAGAAGATGTTTCTATAAAACCAGAAACATGCACAACATAAAACTCTCATGGGGTGTTAATGACAGCGATTCTCATCGCAAGAAACTTATGCAAATGACAATCATTTTGATGTTATGCCAGTTGTACTTAAATTATTTCTCAGCGTGAAATGTTGTAAATTTTAACCATTCTTGAAATTCACAAACTTATTTCATGTGTGTGAAGGTCGTGGTTTAACAGTACATTCTCAGGGAAAGTCAAGTTCTAAACTGTCCTTAATCACTTAGTAGGACTTCTTCTTACTAGGTGTATGGATAAAAAGTTTTCAGATTTGTGAGTACTAAGCTAGCTAGCCCCTGTTTACATCTTGAATTTGAGGTGTCCAGAATGAAATTTTTGGTCCGCCATGTTTTACTGGACTCTTGTTTGTGTCAAGCTGTGCATTCCACAGCCAAACTCTTTGTGACATTGTAGGTTACAGGTAACCATTAATTCATATTACCTTTTATATCACTGTCTTGTAAGGGGTCACATCTTTTCTTGTTTTTTTCACAGTGCATTACCTATTTGTTATAAGAAATACTTTATCAACTAGCCAGTTTCAGAGCTGTTGAAGTCAAACAATGAATGTTTTGAAATAGAAAGTACTTTTTCTTTTACAACAAAGAGTTTTGTCTGTGGACTCTATTCATACCTACAGTCATTATGGTCAGTCTATGGGGCTAGACCTGTTGTTAAGTAACACAAGGACAAATAACAATATACCCTGTGCCAAAAATTTGATGCTAAATCTCTTTTTCTAGAAAATGGAAGAAAGGGTTGATGGGCAGGAAATTGGTTGGAATTTACTGTAATGACCAGGGAGAGAGAGAGAGATGGGGGTTGAAGGGGGCGGGGGAGGGGAGAAAAGAGAAGGAAATACAGGAAACGTATGGAGCTGTCATATATGTTGATTTGCTACTGTCAAATGTAAAATTGATTTTTTTTTTTTTCTTTTTTTTTTCCAGATTTTTAATTACCGGTATTTATAATCATGGTGTATTTCCTCTTCAATGACATTTTGTTCCAAGTTTTTTTTTCTCATTTATGAAATGGATTTAGTTAGACTTTTATATGACACTGAAACATCTTCTACCAACTTAAGCCTTTTAGCCCACTTTGACAGACTCTGGTTCTAAACTGAGAAGTGCCTTCCGAATGATGATGAAAAAAAAAACACATATCTGATTGATAAACACCTATAACACACAAAATCTATAGAATTAAAGGTATTTACGGTTTGTCATAGCAAAAGGGTTATGATGGTAAGCCAAGATGGACTTTCCCTTTGATTTATAGTGATTTTCAAAGGATTCTTCTTTGTCCATATTATCATATTATGTTTATCATTGTTATACTATTGTTATAGTAATCTATCTATATATCTATCTATCAGGCTATAGTTCATCCAGACGTTGGACAAAACCCTCCTCATAACATTTCCATTCTCTTCTGTCTCTAGCTATCCTCGTCCAAGCGGCCGTTCCCATGTATGATGTTAGGTTATCTCTCCATCTTCTCTTCTGTCTTCCTCTTCTTCTCTTTCCCATCCTTGGTTGCCATTCTGTTAAACGATTTGTCCATCTATTGTCCTGAAGTCTTGCTACATGCCCAGCCCATCTCCACTTTGATTCTCTGACTTTCTCCATGATGTCTTTAACCTTTGTTTTCTGGCGTATGACTTTGTGATTGATTTTGTAAATATTTTTGTACTCTCATATCTCAAGAGGGGGACGATAGAGTCAATAAAATCTTACAATCTTACACTCTTATCAAGTTTCAACTTTATGATTTCCATACCTCTTTATCTATTGTTCAATGACTATATCATGATTTATTTTCTCCTCCTTGACTTGAAGGTGAGTGAGTGGGTGAAGACCGATGGAAGCAAGAAACTAAAACAGCTTGATGATATGTCACCTGACTCTCTCAGCTCAGTCATCAACATCCAGAAAGACTTTGAGAAGTTCTACTTCAATGCTGTGGTTAGTATACCTCTACTTTACTGTTTGAGGGAAGAGCACATATCTGTCTGTGGCATATCATACACCACATACATTTAGAACTTAGGGGTATGAATGATTATGGACAAATTTGACACCACCATTTTCATCACAAGAGAAGTCTATTTCCCTCCACATAGTGCATTGGACTTTAGACTTTTTATGTTGTTCAAATTAAGGGGGATGCATGGTATATGTGGATGTGCACCTCAAGATATTATATTCCAACTAAACATTATAAAAAGATCAAGTAGTATTGGGATGAGTAATGAAATCGATTGATGAAAGAAAGAGGATGTCCCTTTACAATAGTGGTCATGAAATAAAAGCAATCTCATAGATTGTTTAGCATGAGGTCGGATGTTTCTTGTCAAATATTAGGTCACATAGGAAATGATTGGATTGTGGTAAACCAAGGCTAAAACCAAAAACCACAGTTTGAAAAGACATGTAGAGGGATAACCTGCGACTTTTGTACGTATGAAATGGTATATTCCATATGTCAAAGAATATGAATTACTTTTATCAAGGTGATTGGGAATAGACTCTTGGGCATTGTGTAGCTATAAAGACTATTATTTGATGTTGTGATATGCATTTCATTGCCTGCCTGGTAAGGTTAGGAAGGCATGACATGCTGGCAATGTGGATGTCAACATACATGTACTTTTCTCAAGCTTGTTTTGAAGTTATCACAATCTCTCTTTCTGATGATAGTAGCACTGAATAGTATGATACTTGTAAATATATGTGGTTTTAAAAGTTAGAGGCAACCATATGAGGCCTGAACCAAATAATTTTCTCTTTCTCATATTTTCACACATACCTATTATTCTAAAGAAAGAAATGTTTCATCTATTTGCATGTGATATTTTTCATTCATTATTCTACATGTACCTCTTGTACCTTACAGAAACACATCGGTCGTGGTGAAGATGTCTTAGAGGAGATCCACACCCTAGCAGAGCAAACAGGTGGTGGTGAGGGGGGCGCCAGTGCACCCCTCAAGACCCCCTCACTCACAGGCAATCTCAAGGATCAGTTACATGCATTCAGTCAGAGTCTAGAGACTAAACGCAAGGAGATAGAGGAAGCTGTCTGGCTCTACACCACGCTGGATAAGGTTTGTAGTCTTTGATCTTAACCCATTGCATACAGGAGCTATCTGGAGAGTGTTGTTGTTTGTTTGTTTTTTTTTTGAGGGGGGGGGGGGGGGGGGGGCCACCACCATACTACGGTAGAAGTATCCCAGGTCTGTCTCCGAAAACTCACATGATTTTACTCAAGTTGAAGTTGAAGGCGCCGATTTAATAATATTAAACAATGCTGTTTTTAAAACCAAAGATAACAGACTAATTTTCCTCCGAGTCCAAACAGAAATCCGGACATTTGGTCCCAGTTTCTGAGTGGTGAGTTGACAGTGAATGAGCTGGGAAACATTTTTACCCACGGTACCATGCCGGCGCTCTTCCGGGCACGGGTAAGCGTCGGCCTGGACAATGCCAGGTGAACGGGCCAAAAAAAAAAAAAAAAATGGCGGCCAAGTATTCGAGTACGAGAAATCGTACTCGAGTAGTTGTCAACAGTGAGAGTACTTGAGTATTTGAGTACTCGTCGCAGCCTTAACTAAGATCGGCTTTAAGTTGGACTTGACCATGGCAGGCCGTTTATGCCACTGCTTTTTCTCACCATTTACTGGCATTGGTCTCTCAAGGGACGTACACATCATGGTCACAAATCTACAGAATTTACATTTGTTGATATTTCAATATTGAAGGAAAAGACGTTATCTAAAGATCATAATGGTGAGAGTAACCAGTGGCATGAATAACCTGCCATAGTTAAGTCCAACTTAAGTTCGATCTTAGTCTTTGTGAAATGCTCTCCTGGCTCCATGAGCAATTTGATAGTAACCTATAGGGGGTAGGAAACTTTCAAAATGGTTCTAACCAAGTCACTTAGAAAGAGGGAGAGGTAGAATAGGAATGATATACCATGCTAAAGACAAAACTAAAAAGTGTTACGGATGAAAACGATAAGCTCTGCAGCAACAATACCAGAGTTACTATGAAAGGTTCAGAGAGAGTTTAATTACTCCCCTAATTATGATGAATGATACAATCTGTTATGAGAAAATAGATTGATCATGAAATTGCTATTCTTAGAATTGTTGAATCGCTTCTAGACTCATTGGTATTCTTTGTTCTCTGTTGAGATGAGCCAGCTGGTCCCTTGATATGACTTAGAGGTGATTCATAGTTTATAGAAGGAACCCAGACCTAACAACATAATGGTCCACACTTGATAATGATGACTAGGGTACTTGAAGTTATTAAACAAACATATTAGACCAGAGACAGATCAGAGCGTTACCAAGTCAAGATGTGCGAAGACAACAAATGATGAAGGATTACAAAATGTTGTAGTTTGATATTAGATATACCCATATACCATATTGCATTGAACTTAACATACCATTTGTATACTAGAATGATATCAGAGTATTTGTAGATATAGAGAAGAAGAAGTTTCTTATTAATGATAGAAAGCGCATTGTTTAGGAATCTTTTAGTTTATATACCAGTTTCGCCCTTTATCACTATGAAGCAAAAACTTGTATCTAAGAATGGTTTATTATTATTATTATTATTTTAGTCTATCACTGGGACTAGGATATTTCTTGTTTGTATAATCATGAGCATTTTGGTTGTCTCATGAAAAGGAGAAAGATCACCTTCATGATGAATCATAGAGCTTTGTCACTACTTTGATCTTTATAGGGTTGTAATGAATTCAGACATAAAGATAATATGAGAAGGGGGTACAACATGCAGGGTGCAAGTATGTTGTACGTTTAATCGCAACATGCCTCGGTGTCAATCTTTTGTTATTGAGCTACTGTTAAAATGGAAGTGTTTTTTTTTGTGCCGATTTGGGGCCCTTTAGCCATATTTTTCATCTCTTTTTGATCTCGAGTTGACCCTCTTTATCACCTCATGGTTTAAATGACTTTAAGCCACTGTAAAGAATGAATGCATTTAATCCCAGTGTCCACTATAAGAATCAAAGTCATTATATTCACAAAGCCATACTTATTATGGATTTAATTACAATTCCAACAGACAGTTAGAATTATTCAAAAATTCTTATCTAATCTTAATCTGAATGCATAGGATAGACAGATTGTTTCATCCGCACAATCAGACACAGTTTAACATTGATTATAATCCTTATTCATATGAGTGTTAGTTTAATCACTTGTTTCTTCACATTCATTCAGTTGAACTTGACAATTGACCAGTCAGGAATCTTGTCATGGGTCTACTGGTCATCTGATATTAATGGGTGATGGAAGTGCCACTCATGTTTGTTGAAGCTCTTTAAGAGTGTCTTTGATGTGGCTGGAGGGTATATTAACCTAGGTCCTCTATTACTAAGAGTCAACAGTCAAATCACTGCTATAGCTCATAAA